>CM049604.1:10137818-10162460 GCA_026979955.1 Megalurothrips usitatus | reverse complement strand
TCACATTAGCTGTGCCTTATTTAATTTGTTTTAGGACTCTGAAATTATTTTGGGTGTCTACACATTGGTTTTGCATCAACGCGATTTGTAAATTGATTATGTAATGCTCCTTAATGACTTACTTTTCCTCTGCTCAGTTTAAAGCAATTATAAATTGCAATAAATGAACTTTATGTCTGAACCCAACAAAAACCATTGTTTTGTTTTTTTTGTACAAATTACCCTTTCTTTCACGCATGTAAAATAATCATAACTTTATTCGCTGTTGCTCTGGTATGGGAATATTGTTTTACACTGCATCAATGAGCCCAACATCAAGCTTTGCATGCCCACCCAATGTTTAGAAAAACGAAGCGTGACAGTGGTACAACGTAATTTTTGGGGGGCAGGAAGGAGAATAATTATCCAGGCAACAGTGAAGTTCGAGGGGGGGGGGGGGGGGGGTTACAAGAGTCGGATGGATCGTCTCCTGTTGGCGGCTATGGAAGGGTCCGCCCGCGGCTGGTGGAAAATTAGCCGGGGGGACAGGTTTGGCACTGTTTTTTCCCCACCATGGGACGCACACACACACACACTGTGGAACTATTTTTATCAAAAGCGTGAAATAATATTAATAGTAATTGACGATCTCATTGGAAAGAGGGAGGGAGGGGGTACCAAGTGAGCTCCTCGGATTACCGTCGCCTCGTCCCTTTCAGTGCTCCCGAAAAACTGTTCAAACAAAAAGTGTTCGTTTATGTCAGTTCTAAACCCTCGACTGCTCACCGAGTTCCGGGTTCAACTCCCAGTGGGGTCTATTTAGAATATTGATCTGAGACCTTTTTCACTTGACTAGTTGGACGGGGGAGACCTCCGGGATTCCAAAACTACGTCTGCCTGCGAAATCTGTTAAGAATTGGCTGAGTTACAGCGATGCAAAAGCCATCCCCTTGCCTGGTAGGCAAGCCCGCCCGACGCCAATCGCGCCTACGTAATCGGTTATTTCTCGGTTCCTAGGTCACGGACGTCTCTGAATCTCGGTATAAGGTTTCCTTTAACATCCATCTTGCGTCCACTAGCAGCTGAGATCGATCTGTTCTTCCGTTCTTGATTAATCGGAAAACTGTAACTTCTGGGTTTCGCGGTTTAGGTCGAAGAACTGTCTCCAGATGTACCCTGGCCTGCTGTGCGAATTCACGTTATTTCTTTCGAAGCCGTTTTAGCGGTCTAGGAGCGGCGGGGGCCGATAAGACCGGTTAGCAGTGGAGCCTTATAATCGCATCATGGTACCCACACCATAGTTTTTGTTGTAACAATTGTAAATTGTTATTAAATCGCGAAAAATAGCAACTGCTGTCGTCTGCAGGGCAAGCCGCCTTCCCGCCCTTTGCGCCGCCTTGTGATTGGTCGCTGTGATCACGTGACGCTGAGGGGGCCAGGGTGGGGCGGGAGGAGCTTTAAAACGTTTGTGGTGTGTTTGTGATTGTATCCATTTTTTCATTACAAATTGTTGCTCTCTCCAAGCTACTGCATCCTTATTTTCATGATATCCTCATACCTTTGCACCATTCTAAACTCAACTAATACAGACTTATGAAATGAGTACTTTATTTCATGTATGATTCAGCACCTAACACTGAACTTGTTCCAGGAGCACAGAGCTATGGAAGTTATGCAAACTGTGTTGGCCCCTTCAGCTCCAGCCTGTCACCTGACCTAACACATGTACAGTTACAACTACAACACCAGCTTTTGCTGCAGATAACTTTGAGTCTCCAAATTTGATCAGTGGGCAAAATTTTCAATGTGAGAAAATTCAGAGTTTGTTATAAGAGGCGTCTCTGGCATGTATTGTACCATACAGCAATAACAGTGTTTGCTGTGAAAATTGTGGAAATTGGATTACTTGTCCAGAAACAGGAACACAGAGAGGAACAGCAAGGGCCTAGCATCACCTATAACCACTCCACTGCATGCACATACCTCTGTTTCCCCATTTCATTGAACTACCATTGCCAAGGAACACTTTATTTAACTTTCAATTCAATGAATGCAGTCTTGCACTGCACTTCCTTTTATATGGTTGCATACCCGCACAAATCTTCTGATTATAGCCTTGTACATATCAGTGGTTATTAACATGTTGAGTCCTATGCTTTAGTTTGAAACTACTTTTTATTCCCTGTGCAATAGAATTTTCCCCCAAACCATTGTGTTTTTAAGGATTGTCAATATCTATATCCAAAATGTAACTGTCAGTTGTGACCGTATTGGTATGTGAATAAGACAAGGTTGAAGGTTTTTGCTATGCTATATATTCTAGTCCTATTTTCAAGATGGGCAATAATCAATAGATCTTTGTAAGTTTTTGGAACAACTGCTACACAGCTCAGGAGTTCGAGCATAATGGTGGGCCTCCAGTTCTTCCTACCTTTCACTGACACATCAAGTATGTTGTACTCACAAGCCTTTCCATTTCATTATCGAATTGAAGAGGGGAAGACTGGATTTTTAAACCTCTTCCCTTCATAGAGTTTGCATATTAATTTATATCCCTCTGAAACGCTTCGAAAGCCAAACATTTGTTCACACATTTCAAAAATGTTCGTGCTAACTTTGAAAGAAGCTGTATTCTTTGAATGAAGCTTGTTAAATAAAATTGGCTCAGTTTTGTATTGTGATGTTGAATATAGGAAGAGAGGGAGACAGGATACAAAGTACACAATACACATGAAATTTCTTTATTTGAAGAATACAAAAGATCGGATGAAACATAGATGCTGAGACAACATCAGTTAAACCTCATATTAACTACTCCACCTCCTGTTTTCCTGGATGCATGGCACGTATGTGCCTATTTAAATGTAGCCTTTTCCCTGCTCTTTTCAAACCGCAATATGGACAAGTTAATGACTGTGACTTGAGAGGTTTTGACGGGTTCGAACTGAACACCATATTCAGCAGGTCTGGTCGATTGGGATGGCATTTGTTAATATGATCTAACATGCGGGACAGTCTGGCACGGCCACCTTGAAAAGTTTTCCCACATCCTTCAGGACAGATGAGTGTGTATCTTGCCCCTTGAAATGAAGATTTGCAGCTTTGTGTGGGTACAGCATTCTCTTCTAATGTGTCACCGCACTGATCTGACACTTCACTATTGGCGTCTTCAGTATTACACGATATTTCCTGAATGAACATGTTGAGATGTTTTGGTTCCATATGCAAATCTAACACACACCACACATATATCAAAATAAATGACATAGTGTACCTTACCTTAGACGACAAATCAAGTTGAGGAAGTATTTTGAGGGCGGCGATGAAATCATTGCCTTTGACAGCTGCTATTAGACCAATGTAGTCCCGTCTCAAATACATGTCCAGTAGGTTTGGACACACAAGAGCCACAAACCTACTTAAATCTAAGTGAACATATTTAGGGCTGAAAACAAAAAAGAAATTCTTGATGGTAGAGATCTTGTCCTTTTCATACAGCTGCTGTGATACTTATGTAACCGTCTGAGATGGGTGGGCCGTCAATCCTAACACGGACTAGTCAATGTTAGGAGTGACCGGTCGCTTTCGGCAAGGTCCGAATGACACTTTGAACTCCACACATAGACGGCTGATGTTCGGGCAATGTCACTTACATACACACACAGGGAGTGACAAACAAAGAAGGCTCCACCCACCACGGATCAGCAAAATTGGCGGCTTGGGAAATATTGTACCCCATTTTGAATCCCGAATGGGCTGCATATGGGTAAGTTACAATAATTTCACCTGCTTTTTGAATGACCTGATAGGAAAATGTTGAAGTTGTTTAGGGAGAAACATAGCACTGGTGTGAACATACAGGATTTACATACTGTGTGCACTGAAATCCCATATTTCTGCAGAAGATCTGCACTGATGACTAGATACTTGTGCATGAGCACTGCTGAGCACGTAACATGCCCTGGATCAAGAGGAAATAGTTTTGCAACATCATTAAACTTTTTGTAGTCATAGGGAGACACAAAGAACCTGGAATATGAATAGTGTGTTAAAAAACCTTTAAATGTGTTCCACAAGCCACATTGATTACATTGCACATTATGAAACCGCATATAGTGCGCAAATCAAGTAATATACAACTCACCAAACACAGGGTGCTCCAAAGTGAAGATAATTTATACTGTATAAGCACGCATCTTCCACATGCCAGGCAAAAGAAGCGTGCTTGGCACCAACATACAAAAATGGATATCCAAGACCAGGGATAACATCTGGATAGGTATCTAGAATCGTGCCCAGCTTGGACAGGTTAAAGTTTTCAGTTGCAGGAAACTCTATCTCTTCCATGGGAATGCCAGGACAGTATAAAATTGTCTCCCTCTTTCGTCGTTTACGTGCTGTTTCTAGACATGTCTGATCACCACCTCCATGTAACTCCGGAAGACCATACTTTATCCTCTGTTGAGCAGCATCATCCAGCAGCTTCTGCTTAGCAGCCTTATTTACTATCGGCTTCAACACATCACTTCGTTCTGATACACACCTTATAGCATCCCAATAATGAGCCGTTAAGATGGATGTGGACTGATCGAAAGCACCAGAACTGTAATAGAAAACCAGATATGAAGTCCCTAATCAATGTTTAATACGTCACAATTTGGATGCATACCAACACTCTGACGACACACTGTAAGTATCAGGTTCTGAAACCTTGTTAACAAATCTAGTGAACTGAGATTTAGAACAGACATCAACCTGTAGGCCATACAGGTGATCCTCTTGTGAACCATAAAAAAACTTTTGCTCGAAGGGGTAGGCTGCACCGCTGTCTTCGGCTTCCTCAAGAGATTTCGGAGCTTCCAATGCGGATAGGTAAGACTTGATGAATTTGCACAAGTCTTCAATATTTGTTTTCTGAACCTCGTCCACAATGACAATCTGTAACGACATAGCAGTCAGGTACCTTGTTTAGCTTGGTTACTTTGAGACAAGAGGTTACTTCAAGATAAGAGGTTACTTTGAGACAAGAGGTTACTTCGAGATAAGAGGTTACTTTGAGACAAGAGGTTACTTTGAGACAAGTGGTTACTTCGAGACAAGTGGTTACTTCGAGACAAGAGGTTACTTTGAGACAAGAGGTTACTTTGAGACAAGAGGTTACTTTGAGACAAGAGGTTACTTTGAGACAAGAGGTTACTTCGAGACAAGAGGTTACTTTGAGACAAGAAGTTCGAGACGAGAAATAAATTGCTTTCACATTGTCTCAAAGGCATGTGTAACTAACCTTGAAATATCCTTTGGACATACCAATTTTTTGGTTAATGACGTATTGCATGAACTTTGGGAAATTTGTCAAATGTTTCTCCTCCACCAGTAACGTTTCCCCTCCGATCTCGTCTATTTCCACCTTCATCCACGGCATTCTTACTTCAGACATATTGGAAGATGAATGTGCAGCAGAAGAGGAGGCAGGACAAGCCTCTTCCTAAAATCTTATGGCGCTAATTCCAACAAATCACCTACAAAAACACAGGAAAGAACAATCCACTGATATTAAACGTAAAGAATCGCATCAATCGCCTGTGGCTCATAGACGTTTGACGCAGACGCTAAGTTTCGGACGATCTTAAAATCGCTCTAGTTTCACTAATTGGACACTATCAAAATTCTGAAAACATTGAGCACCAGGTAAATCACCGACCATTTCGGTTTTAAACACCTTGTCAACTTCGCTCTGAAACAGCCATTTCTGCTACTCGTCACGTACACCACCGCCTTCGGTAAAACGAAGTGAGGAACTTCGCGACGTTGGTGGAAGAAATTATGGGGTCGCATGAATAACAACTAGTGACACGTAGACAAATTGATAGTTATGAAATAGAAAGTAGATCACACAGAGATCGAAATTGCGCCAGGGAAACGTTTAATTTCGCGTATTGCTTGCGTCCGAAAGGCTGGCGCGCCATCTTGCGGCCGTTCAAGGAACTAGCGCCGGCCGAGAAAGGCGGTAAAGCGATGGTGCTGCCTTAACTTTAAAATCGTCATCAAACCTGTTATTCTTACTACACTTCATGCGCTTGTTATATTTTAAAACGTATGAAGCAACTCTAAAACTTCAGTCTGTAGTAGTCATACACCCAATCGTTAGCCGATAAACTAATACAGGCACAGGTAAGTAAACCCAACCCTTTAAACTAGCTTTGAATCTGCCGCGTATTCTTCCACTAAATTCTGGCGTGACGTCAAAAGCTCTGGTCCCTCTGGTCGGTTTCAGAAGATGTATCGTCAGATTCGTAGCAGGCGCGCATCAGTGACGTACGTTTGCTCAAAGTGAGGTTACGAGCTACTTGATTCTGCAGTGAGTTCCAGCGTTAGTGACACGCTGTCATCCAGTAGTGAAGCACATGTACTTATTATCATCATCCCTTTAATTTTTCACCTGATAGATTGCGTATCTCCGGTGGTCATGGACATTCCTGATGAGTACCCTGTGAAGGTGGAACCTACTGACGAGACTGCTGTTATCCAAACTCCCTTCGACTTGAATTTTAAAATTGAAGTAAGTTCGAAGGCACACAAAAAAAAAAATTGTTACTGGCCTCTGTTTGGAAAGTTGTTCGATTTTAATTTAATTCTATGTTTTGTGTTCTCAGGTTGATGAGATGGATGTTCATCAAGAAATGAAGCTTGAAACAGAAAATGTGAAGTATCATATCAAGATCAAGGATTGTCCAGCACATCAGACCATGAATGGAATCAAGCTCAAACAGAAGTACACTACAGTTTCTCCCTGGACACTCCTGCAGTGCCCGTTTTGTGACAAAACTTTTAAAGGGGCACGACACATGCCCTTTTTGGCCCAACATGTTCGCAGTAGGCACCCCAGAAAACATCTCAAGTTCAATGCAATTACTAGGGTGCTAAGGCCAAGATAGCTTCTTCAAAATTGGTACAAATGTGGTACAAGAAGTTGCGTGAAGTGCTACACTAAGCGAGCAGCTAGCCTTGCCAAACCTAACGTGGTCAGGTGTACACCTACCTTGTTTCTATGGGGACCGGACTCATAATGCTGAATGTACTGCAAAGACTTGCCAAAATTGCTTGTGTCCTTGCTAGAATGGCACAGCTAAGATATTTTAGCAGTAGCGCTAGTATTTTTAGCTATTTTTAGCCAAAATTGAATAGCTATGCCATCCGAAAAATATTTTTTGTGTGTATGCAACATGCTCCCCGCTGTAAGTAATAGTCTTCAGACAAATATTCAAACTGTTCCGCCATGTCACAGCCTTGTATTGAAAGTCTTTTCACACAACATTTGGGGACTAATTTATGCAAATGTATTGATATTCCATAACCCCTTCAGGAACAAATCAAATCCTGAGACAAAGAACAATAAAATGACTCCTTTCCTCTTCCATACTGTGTATTGTATTCCTTGTTCGCAGCGGCCAACCCTAACAAAATTCCATTCCATTAAGTTCTATGATTAGTACGGAACATCTTAAATAAGTTCTGATTTTTAAATCACTAGATGCCATTGTTGATCCTTCGAATTTGACATGAATGTGGCTCTCAGAGCAAATTTGATGCAACGAGAAGCTGAACCGTTATCTCCACTTGGTCTGGAAAGTAATGCGCTGCATGACAGCATCTGAGAAGCCAATACACTCAAGTACCTGCCCTGTAGGTGTACTTGCTGTAGCAGATGTGGATGGTAGACAGGGGTAATAAGAGACTGAAGATGCAGGTAAAAACTTGTATTAAACGTAAAATGAAATTCAATGTTGCAGAAACATTTATCATTAAAATGCTAAAAGACACTCCTAAAATCGTTATGAAACGTTACCAAGCACTAAAAAAAAACATTGCTGGGCTGGGCAATGTTGATTCACATTGGAAACAAATAAAGAAATAGCAGAAAAGCATGCAAAACTAGGGTGAGCATTCCACACAGAGTGTCTACAAATGATGACAGTACAATGTCGATTAAAACTAAACATGACTCAAGTAAAAACTTCTGAACACATTCCATTCAAACAAACTAAAGAGTTAAACGTGGACATGGAACACAGTAACCCAGGTCGTAATATATTTGAAGCAAGAATCATTAGGACACAGGAAAGGGCGCCCCTTCTTCACAGCAAACTCCTTCAGCTTATTAATGCAGTTGTGGCAAAACTTATGACCACAAGGAAGTAGGGCCACTTGACCTTTGAAAATGTTACACTTCACACACTCATGCATAGATTCAAGCGCCACTGGCACTGTACCTCTATAAGTGTTCGGATACTTGGCAACTTTCGCAGAACTACTTGCACTTGCACCTGGTGTACCACTTGCTGTTGCGGCATCAACAGTAGTAGCAGCTGCAGCAGATGCTGAGCTACTAGATCCTGTGGTAGCAGAGGCAGCAGCCCTTGCAGCTAGCTCCGCCTTACTGCGCCTGCCTCTCTTTTTCTTACCAGCTGTAGCACCAGAGGTCGACGAAGACTGACGCTTCTTGCCTGCAGACATAATACATGTCCAAATTAAGTCATACGGGGAGTACAATGTACTTTATCCAGATCAGCACAAACTGAACCACATAATTAACATAAGAAATACATCTGTACCTTTCTTCGACTCTAAGACTTCATCTTCGTCATCATCAGAAGACGACGAGGAAGATTCCCACGGCTTCTTCTTCTGGGATTTTCCTGAAAAATGAAATACCATGATAGAAAGCCCTGCTGGAATACATAAGAAACGTATCACCTTTCTAGCAAGGTAATAGAAGAACAGCCGAAAATTAGGTACAACATTGACAGGCAACAAATAAAATCAACATTTTTAAGATCTGAACATGACTTATGGACACTGCTTCAATGAGGGACTCATTAAAATGCCAGGAAAACTTAAACGTACCTGACTCCTGGAGGGCAGGTGAGCCATGGAATGACACGGATGCTTCTCCTTGAAATGTGGTAGTTCTTACTAGCGCATAGACAAGCTAGACCTCCCTTCCCTACATGTGCTCCATTGCACTTCACACTGTTTGTCCGGCGCCATCATGCGGCGCCCTGTACCTTACAAGGCGACGGTGGGAGCTGCGGTATCCTAACCTCTAAAGGCATGTCTAGCTCGGGTGTCGTAAAGCTAAAAATTCGATGTTATTGCGAGCCGAAGCAAACGTAATGGCATAAAATCGCAGTGACAGAGGCCTGGAATGCCCCACTTTTAGCGGGCTTTTGAAACCGGGAAGTGTGTCCCAATGTAACCTTTCGCCCGTCTCAAAGTAACTTTGAAAAGTCCGTCCCAATGTAACCCGTCTTCGGTCTCAAAGTAACCTTGCGGATATGCCAACGTCTCCCTTAGAAACATCGGAGTACCAGAAGTAGCCCCACTTCTCGACGCATTCTCTATCGTGAAGGTTGAGTTTTGAGTTGTAATTTTTTTTAATGTTCATGTGACTCTTTCTCTCTTGTGTTGCTTGGATGTCAATCTGTGTCAAGTTCGCCATTCCCCTTGTCCATACTCACTTTTTATGTGGGGCTGTGGGAATTGTTTAAACACTGTATGATATTTTAGCTGCTTTTGGCTGCTGTGGGAACTTCTTACTTATATCGTAACATGTGGACCATAAACTGTTTGAGTATATCTTTTTGCAGTGTACACGGAAGATCCGACATGGAAAGCTGGGGAGAATGCCTTTCGAATTCGAGCTGCAGCCACCAAAACGCGTCGTAAATGAACCAACAGGAATGGAAGATGGAGAGCAGAGCAGCGCAAGGCAGAGAACGACGTTATAGAGAAGTCCATGCCACAAACCATGAAGGGTATACTTTTATATCTATGTACTGCATTTTAATTTTGTTTCCGACTCCTGACGTTTCTGGCCTGTAGCTATGTACGTTTAATTAGGGAATTTTGGTATTACTGATGTTCCTTTCTTATTGTTTTGTTTGTGGGTTCAGAGTTATAGAAGACAACATTTAGCCCCAGCTGACGTTCTGGACCAGAGGAGCTTAAGACAGAAACAGTGGGTGCTCCTGTGGGGGAAATAATTGCATCACCAAAGTAAGTTGTTGATATCACTGGTATGTTGTAGTTTCAAAATCTAAATTAAATTTCATTTTTGAATTTATCATTTCTGTGACTAACATGAAATGTCTCTTCCAGCCTGACCAAGGGGAGACAGTCAAGTGAATGTCACGTTTCTGAAGAGGAAATAAAAGTGAGAGACCCAAAGCTGAGGACTATGGTGTAATCACCTGCACACCAGTGCATTACTGAGCTGTTACAAAAAACTGGCATGGTTAATAAACTAATAAAATTGACATAAAAAGAAACAATCTGTATGTTGAACATGTTGGCAATTTTCCCTCAGATCACAAACATTGTCTTTCTTACCTAAATCTGTTGCAGCAACATGTGTTCTTTGTATCAGACAATTATTGAAGCTGGAACAACATGGGCATCTGAACATGTAAACGCAACAGGTTGCCAAGGTAGGCCTGTTGAAATGCAAGAGTTGGAATACGAGAAAATAAAAAGGAAAATGGGATGTGGGCAATTTATCACACCCAGATGCATCATCCAACATTGTTTAGAAGAAATCTGGTGTTCCTTATTTGAATGCGCAATTATCACTTGGGATGGTTTTTACAAACATGAGATGACATGTCTCCATTATCATGTAGCTTTGAAGTGCACCCCACTTACGCAAAATAAGTCTGTAGCAGTTGATATATGGAAATCGGAGATGATTTTCCCAATTCTCAGGCTAGACACTTAAGGAATGATTGATATTGCCCCGAGAAAATATCACTCTTTGGGAGTATAGAAAAGTAAATACAGAAAAAATAACTGTTCTGCATGAAGGAAACCAGGAAATTGAGGAGGGTGGGGAGTAGCAAAGTCAAATCACGTCATGTAAAGGAGGCGCCTCTAATACAGAATTACATCTTTCTGCAAATGAAACATTGTTGATCAAGTGCACAAGAAGGTGCTACAAATGGAAGGAACATTTTTCACAAGCATCATCAGTTCTATGTTCACTTTGAGCTATACAGTTTTGTACTGCCATGTTTTAAATGTTGAGAAACAGCAAGCCACATCACAACACTTGCAAACAAGGGGTCCCCCAGAGCTTATAAACTTTCAAAGCAATGTGGTATGCAAGTGAACCCGTGCGATATAGTGTATCATTTTAAAGGAAGAGATAAAAAGTGCCATCATTTGCTTGTGGCGATAGCATTTGAAGTCTTTCAGCAATGTGACATAGTTGTGTTTAAGTGAGCAAGTGATACAATGCAACTTCATGTTATGTTTAGATGTAATGATGCAGATTGTGATTTAACTGCAATTATCATCAAGCCGTTTTGTTCTGCCTAATCTGATGCAGATAATATGCTAAGTGCAGTCCTAACATCATATTGTATCATACAAACAACATGTTATTGATTGCTTGATTTTAAAAATTTAGTCTTAATCATGACCAGTACAAGATGAAGGGAACAACATTAAAACTCTGTTGCAGTAAAACCAATTTAATTTAATAAAATACAACATAAAATTTGGAACTCTAAGTGAAAGTAATTGAGAAACAGCATCTCCTCAAATAAATGCATAAAGCATTGATTCTTCACCTGTAAAATGAAAGACAATAATTAGTAGGGACAGAAATATTGATACCATGTCAAGAGGCGCAGTACAGTAAAGCTGGAAGAGCATACAGTTGTTGGAAAGGATTGATTTTCATAAATGTACAAAAGAACCTACAATATCAAATGCCTCCCCGCTTCTAAGACTTTTTCGCCCAACAAACACAACACATAGCGTAAGGGACTGGTGACAGTTCTAAAGCAATGGTGCCTTGAAAGTAACGATCAGAAAAAATCTGAGGTCGAGATTTATAGAAGACCAAAAAGAGAAAGTTAGATGAAATGAATGCTAAAAATTGAACATACCTAGTGAACTATCACTTTCGCCTGTCGTGTTAACTTTGGGCTCGGCTTCATCTTTGTCCTGTAAGCATTGCAAGGCAGCACGCACCTGCACTAACACATCTTTTACAGCATCTAGCTTCTTGGTGATATCTATGAACAGAGGAAACAAAAGCGTATCAGAAACTGCTTTGTAAAGGAGATCTAGAAATTTTAATGTGACTTTCTAATCTCCGTGACCCACTCCATTCTCATAAGTCGTTTACCTTCCAGAAGTTGAACACAAATAGCCCAAGCACACTTGTCGCCTGTCTCCTTTTCGACCCGTACTAGCCGCTGGCTGGCTGCTTGATCAGAAGCTTCTGCCATCCTGGGAAGTTTATGATCCTTTGAGTTATCCTGCATGTCAAAAAATGAAGGTACTGCATACGGTCTTCAGGCAATATCTCTATAAAGAACCAAGCGATGCACCTGCAAACAACAATAACGTCGGTTATTCACAGGCGGGCTTTGTTGGTTGCTCACAGGGGTTAAGGCAGGGAAGATAAACTGACACAACCGTAGCTGTTTACTAGGTGATTTTCGTAGCTCTGTGGTGCTCCGCGTCTTGCTAAGTGACGATTTCGTGTTTGCCTGTCAGTAACGTGTTGTGTTAATGGCCGCCGGAGGACTGCCTCTGTATGGCATTGATGGGGAGAGGACAGGCAGCTCCGTTTACCACGGTGGAGACGGATTCTTCTACCATGTTGTGAATCGTCGCCCAGACCGCCGCTTTGTTTACCTTCGGTGCATCCATTATGGTAGAAGTCGAGATCCGTGTCTGGGCACGGCCAAAGCTTTGTTTGGTGCCCAGTTGCTCTACCACCTGCAACCTCACTCTCACGACAGCAATGTGATTCATCCTGATGCCTTGTTGCTGAGACAATCAGTTGTTCGGAGGGTGAGGCAAGGGGACTCTAGCAGCTTCGTGGACATTTTGCAGCAGGAGGGTCAGCGGTATGTTTACTTTTCTATAGGTTGTTTATTATATATCAAATTTTTGGAACTGCCATTGCAATGTTTTCGTATTTTAGGTTCAACAATGATGTGCGCAGCCAAGTCCTGCTTATCACTATGGAGTCACACCTGAACAGAATCAGAGCAGGCCTGCTCCCACCAACGCCTAGGTCACTTGGAGTTCTGGGTGCCCTTCTGCTGTTGCCGCAGTATTTGTACCTGACCCGCTGTTTGCATTTGAATGACAGCATGTATGCAGGCATGTGTGGGTCCATGGGAGACGAAACACTTAGCCTTGTGTTCATATCACCAGACATGAAGGGGTTCATGGAAACCAGACATATGGTGAGTTCTTATGGTAGACATAGTGCGCATAGACAGGCTTGTGTTGTAACTTTTCATAAATCCTCCAATACTGTTTCAGGTTTATGGTGATGGAACAGAGAGACGGAAATTCTCCAAACCCAAATGCAGTCAGATTTTTTCTGTTGTAGGAGCATGGCGTCATCATGTTAGTGTCAAAATGTTTGTGTGGAGATCCTTTAAGGTATTGTGGGTTTTATTGCATGTTTAATTAAATAATTCGGTGTTACTGTTTGAAAGGCGATACCCATGATGAGAGCCCTGATGCTGCGTCGAACTACAGATGCATATGTGACCCTGTTCAGATATTTGAATACCTTGATGCCCAACTTCAAGCCGAGGGCCATCAAAAGTGACTTTGAAGAAGCACAGATGAATGCCTGGCGCATTGTTTATCATCGAGCAAAAGTGGAAGGCTGCCTCTGGCACTATGCTGTGGTAAGATCATTGGTTATCTTCATCCACATTTTGTGAATGTGTGTGTTTTCAGTAGCAGTCAGAGTATGTAATTACATGGCTGTGCATGCTACTTTTGGAAAAACAAATTAAAGCAGATTTCCCATGGACTTTAAAATAACTATTAAGGGGGAATTCTGTATAAGGTGGCTGAGTTGTATTCTGTACTGTATTTCTGCTGAACAATTCCAAATCCAAGGTGATAATGGTGCTGCCTTGGGTAACCCTAATCTATGTGTGTGAATGTTTATTTCATCCCACATGGCAGCTACAATGAGCAATATCTAAAAGCAGAATGTTCAAAACCTTATTTTAAAATATCTTGGTAGAATTTAGTAAGTTTTAATGTTGCAATGACTATTTCTTTTATAGGCATTTGTGTACAACGCACAACTGCTTGATTTTGAGTCACGACTGCCTCTGTACACACATTTTGTTTACTTTTATGTCTGAAAATTGAAGCATGATTTGGCTATGTGCAGAGTTGGTCGCACGACAATATCCTGACTTTATGTTTGAATTGGCGTATTTTGATTGCTCCATTAACTTCAGCCTCTTTGTTGCAGGCCGTCTTCAACAAGGCTAAACAGTTGGGGTTGTCGGAGCTCATAAGAACAGAGCCAGAAGTAGCCTCCATTGTTCGCTCACTCTCTGCCCTTCCTTTGTTGCCAGCTGAGGGAATAGAGGATGGCTTGATAGAACTGGGCTGGGAGGCTAGGGATAAGGGCTGGATGCTGGAACTGCGACCACTCTTCCAGTACATGGAGACTGAGTGGATACCCAAGGCGCAGATCCTTAGTGTCAAAGGTTCGGACAACCGAACCAACAACATTTCTGAGTCTGCAAACCGAAGCTTCAACAGAGTTGTTCGTATTTCACGACCAAATAGCTACCAAGTTATCCGTGAGTATTCAACTGCAGTCCACACATGCTCCAATTAGTTCAGTTTACTTCAGATCCCCATTCCATGGCGTCAATTCTGTTTTTATACTGTATTGCCACATGTTTGCAGGTGCTTTTGTGGTCTGCAATGACAGGGCGATAAGTGACTTGCGCATCCTGCTGTCTGGTGGCTCTCCTGGTCGCCGTCGGAAAATTTCGGCTCTGAGAAATGACATGCGCATTCGAAACCTAACTCTAGACTATGACAACGAGGAAATCTCGTGCTCTGAATTCCTTCACAGAGCATCGAGGCGCATGCAAGGGGTGTTCAATAAAGCGTTTAGATAAGTGTTCAACAATTATTTTTTTTCACTTTTTCAGAACACTGAAAGACATCAATCAAGTTGCACCTTCTGTTACTTGATAGTTTAGTTTTCTTGAAGTGCAAGAAATGTATTGATGTGCATGTTTGTGTGGAAGTAATAAACTTCAATTTGAAATGGGACAATAGATTTGAAAATTCTACACCTGCAGTCCTGTTTACAATGACAAACGTGTTAAATTGTGGAAATGAAGTAGTCATGTTGGACCTTTGGAGTTTTATATTAGAGTTAAATCAATAATAATGAAGTTTGGGGTAATTCCATCCCTCTGTCTTACATTGTGAATGTTTTCAAAAGTAAGGTTTATTAAAAGCAACTTGTAAAACATCTGGTAGTAGTGATGCCACCCCACCTTTGAAATATATTTCTAGGTTCGTCTGACATGTAAAACCCTTTCGCCACTTTGACGGAAGTGCACAGCCCTGTACAACCCCGGTCTAACATAAGCAGTAAGAGAAAGCGAAATAAAAGATGACTTCAGTTTCACACTAACTAGTATTCCTTTCCCTATCAATCCTCCAAGTTATTATCGAATTTAATCTATAAATGAGGCCCAGAGCTCCCTAAACTTACAACACCCACCACACCCTCACCTGTGAGTGCGTACGCCGAGTTTGTTATGACAAGCATGTGTAGTGTGAGCCACCAGGACTGAGTTACTCCGAATTCACAGCAAAAGGACCTTTTACAGCTCTTAGTAGGTTGCAGAGGTAATTAAGCCAGACTGCTTCATTCTTATTATTTATTGAACACCTTCAACCATGCACAGCACTATCCACAACTTTGAACTCATTGTTCTGGCGGGATGAGCCGAAGTACAGTCTGCACAAGCTTAGTGCAGTGCGGACAACGCATAGTGTCCACATCCCCTCCGGCGAGAGTGTTGACACACTGCCTGCAGTACGGGTAGTGCCCACAATCGACCAGCAGGAGATGCTCTTCCCCACAGTCCTCACGGCAGACCCCACACTGGTCCTGCAGGTCAACAGCATCTGTAAATAGATTACAATAATTTAACAAGCTGAGCTACTCCATCACATTCATTCCAAACCACGTGTTTAGTGGTATAGAGCAGGTATGTGATCTGAACAGGTAGTCAACACCTATCCACATCAACTACAGGATCACGTTTGCTGGACAGAACCAAAGTTGACTCTCAGCTCCTTGATAAATAAGTACATACCCTGGTCTACTCCTTCGGCGTCCGAGTGAACTGCGGCACTGGCCACCTCTATGGCCGCTGACGCGACCTCGTTCCTCTGCGATTCAGATGCCGCACCCTGACGTTGAAGAGCAGCAGGCAGCTGTCCAATGGCATCCAGGATCCCATTCAGAGTACCAGCAATGCCTAAGGAAGAAAGACACAGCTTGACAATAGATGTGCTAAGAACTAACAATGTTTCTTGATTATCCCACGTTAAACTGCAATTGTCATTTGTCTGCTTCTAATGCTCACTGGCAACTTTGCCTGATCGTTACCACTGCTGTCAACAGTGCCCATTGAAGTCCCTACAGCAACAACTTAGCACCCTGCCTACACGTCAAAGACCGCAGTTCAGAGTGCAGAGAACTGTAGTTCTCACCAGAATGACTACATAAAAATCCTGTGACTCCGTCTCATTGACCAGTTACCTTGTAGAAGCTGAACAGCAAATGCGGCATCGCCAGCTGCAGCAGAACCGGATGCAGTACCAGCACATTTGCACGAAGTGCCAGCAGACACCGACGGAGCGCCATCGGGTACCGACGGAGCGCCATCGGGTACCGACGGAGCGCCACCCGATACCGACGGAGCGCCACCCGATACCGACGGAGCGCCACCCGATACCGACGGAGCGCCACCCGATACAGACGGAGCGCCACCCGATTCCGACTGAGTACCGCCCGATACCGACTGAGTACCGGCAGACCCCAGGCCGCCCAGCCAGAGCAGCCGCTTGGCGGCGACATCACTGACACTCTCCTGAAACACACCGAAGTGCTACATCACACGACATGGATAAGAGCACCAACACTAGCCTTCATAAAAAAACTAAAAGTTAAGCATCAATCACACTGATACACCTGCACGGTTCTCAGCGAAAGAGCGGTGTGAGTTAGCTTAGCAGTGCCACAACGCCACAACCAACTGGGCTATCGGTTGGTTGGGAAGACTAAAAATCGACCAGCACCCAACATTGTAACCACTCCCACGCATAGCGAACATTCCCGTAACACATGCTACACTTGCCATATTCCTAGATGAGGGGCTCGGCGTGATCTGGACAACGAGAGTAGGCGTGGCGGGAGTTTGCGTCGTGACCGCTCAGACTGGTTCACACCAATATGGCTGACAGTGCCAGGGGTGCCACCCGACGGGGGTTCAAGTTCACATCTAACAACATTCGTTTTGGGGAAAAGGTCTTAGTCCAACCCTATTGGTAATTTCTATTCCAAAACAAAGAACCTAAAAAAGTCCATTTTGGATTAATTGCAAATAGTTGGAAAGGCAAACACGGACGTCTTGCGGTTACCGCAGTGCCGCTTGTTGCCGATAGATATCAAAATCACAGACATGAGAACTCGCCGGGTGTACGATTTTTGTTGGGTAGACTATTGTGTCAAGAGTGTCAACTGATGCGGCGCGATTCTAATAATGAGGGCTGATCAAGTTTTACAGACTGAAGCTCTGGCCGCATCAACACCGCCTAAGCCAAGCAGAAGAAGAAGAAAAGGTACATGCGCCGCTTCCCTCTGATGCGGCCCGAATGCGGCCCTTTCTCCTTCCGGCTTCCCTCTTTTCCGCCCCCATCACCGTCCCTGTCTGACGCGTTCTGTAGCTTCGTACGTTAGCTCAATGTCCTCCAAAGGAAAGCCCGTTGGGCGCAAGGAGCGCGAGCGGGAGTCGCCGCAAACTTCTCAGGTGAGTACTACCCTGTGCTGTGCTGGAGCGTCGTGCTGGAGGCCACTACACCTATTATCCAGTAGCCAACGCCTACTTTGACGGTCCGTAGCGATGTATGACTTCACATTAGTCTGGACATATTTGCGAACCACCCACAAATCTGTCAATATTTTAAATATTTTTTTTTTCTGTTTGGGAGTTAGCTCGTAAGGCTAGCTCGAGAGATCGCCTAGGATGAAAGGTCTCTCGGCCTGCGACGAACGGGTTATGAGGGTGGCCCTGGTGCTACCGCCCACGTGTGGGGGCGTTAAGGTTTTCTTGTCAAACGTGTTCGAGTCCCCGACAGGTCAAGATCACTTTGGCCCCATGCACTGTTTATGGCTTTTGGTGGCTCCATCGTCATCGCTCGCGTTCGTCTCCTGGATTAGGAGCAACTGTGATTCACCCTCGCTGATTCATTCATTCTTTCTGTTTCTTTAGGGTCAGTCGAGTGCGTGGCCGATGCCACCCATGCCACCCATGCCACCCATGCCCTGGGGACCCATGTGGGGCTATCCCCAATTCTCGCCTGCTGGAGGCGGTCCGTCTCCATCCAACGAAGGTGAGTGGCAACTGAATGCATGCGTTTTTTGGGGCTTCCCATTGTCAGCTGCCTTCCAGGCCAGGCTGATTTAATTATATTCATGGTCAAACTTTATGGCATTTCCTGAAAGTTTCTTTCCCGGACATGATGTAGATGGACTTGTTTTATGCTGAGGTTACATCTCGGAAGAGGTTTCATTGTAATCGGACATCCCTTAATATCCCAGATAAAATCCCGTTCAAAAGTTATTGGGAAAAAACATGAGAATGAAACACTTTGATTTCACTCCCTGTGGCTGGGTTTTTGAGAAGTTTAGATGTGGGTAGTGATTACCCCCTCCCCCCCCCCCCAAAAAAAAAAAAAAAACCACACGCACACTCACCTTTCTCTTTCTCTCGTTGAGTCTTACCCTTCTGTGTCTTCTCTAGGCAAAGCTGCATCCAAACATCCATGGTCGTCCTCATCCTCGTCTGATGAGGAATTTCAGCCATCGAAAAGTAAGTATAAGAGACCTCCATGAGTCCAGCACTGCAACCTTCGTGGTTTGTTTCTTGATCCCAGTCATTTCAATGCCGGTTTGTTTTTGTTTGATTTGTTTTCAGGCAAGAGCAAGGCGAAGCCCAAGAAGGCCACTGGCGCCAAGCGGGGGAGACCGTCAAAGGAGGAGCTGGCAGCAAGGGCGGCCAAGGCTGCGAAAACTAATGGTAGCGGCTCCTCCAATGTGGACCAGTCTTCAGAAGAAGCCCTGAAGTACCCACCTGCATTTAACAGCCGCAGTGCTGTTGCCCTCAACGGGAGAGATGAGTGCTTCAAGTGCAAGATTTACATTGGCAATGTGGCGCTCCTCCCGTGTGGGCATTCCAAGTTCTGCCAAAACTGTGTAAATGACTTGAGAACAACAGCTCTGAGAATGAAAAGGCCGTCAAAGTGCCTTCACCCAGACTGTTACGAAATAGTCCAGTCCTGGGTGAGGATGTATCACGTTCATGTGTAGTAGCGGTTTCTGTTCCATTGTATGATTACAATGTTTTCTATTTTTCTTAAAAGTTTCTTTTTATATTGTTCACGGGACTTGTCTTGTATTATAAGGTCTACATCATTCTTCTACAATGGGTGCTTCGACTTGTTTGTGAGCTCCGAGCTTTTCCGCTCTGCTTCTAATTTTTTACTCTTTGTACATCTTGTATGAAAGTGATTGTAGTTCGTGCCGTGTGATGGCATGAACTGCCCATTTCAATCAGTTACAGCAATCTTCTATTGCTATGTTCCATTTTAGACTCCATTTTAGACTTAAGAGTGTTTCAAATCACTTTACTCTTTTAATTTACTCTTTAGTTTATACATCCTGTATGAAAGGGACTGTAGTTTATATCCTGTGTGGCATGAGCTGCTAATTTTAGTCAGTTTCAGCACTGTTCTATTGCCTTGTTTTAGACTTGAGTACTTTTGTTATGAACAGGTGTCAGTGATTCCAATGTTTGATTAAAGTTTTAACAGTCTCCACGGCGTTTTATTTTCTTGCATACTTGCCACCCAATTTGTTCGTTCAAACTCATTTCATGTGCCCATGTGAAAATGGGGGTTGGCTGGGTTGACTGACCACTCACGGCGCGTTACTCCTGTATTGAGTGACTTAGGTGGGAAGAGACTCTTCTGCTGAACTGAGGGCAATTGAATCCATATTGCAGCAAATGGTTGTTTCCAGGGAGGTGCACTGTGTCCCACATTTGCCGTGGGCCAGAATGGAAATTGATTCGGAGAGTCAAAGTGTAGTAATTTAAGTGGTTCTCATTACTGCACAAAGGTGACACTGGGTTGGGTGGAATGATACGAACACACCGTTGCAGGGTTGAAGCGGGAGTCCTTTTATTGAGGAGGCAACGGGAGCAGTGGGAGAGGTACAGCATGTGGTGCAAGGTGGTGAAGCGAATGATTAGTTACAGAGGAGGAAATTCAAAATGGAATGCATTATCCTTAAATACGAAACTAGATTACCCCATGTGCAATTTACAACAAAACAGGTTTCAGAAGACAAGATTGGTTCCATCCTACGAGCCAGAACCAGCAGGGGTTACCCTCGAACAGTGCTTGGGGGATACAATGAACCCCTGAGCATCAATACTAGACATAACATCAATTTCTCTGAAAATCCATAACATCTGTGACAACCCACTGAGCACATCACAGGAATCAACTCAAATTATAACAATAAATTCAAACACAGGAAAAAGACACACGCTAGTGTGTAGAAGAATGTTGAACGTGTGAAGAAGGGTGTTTCTTCATAATGTGTTGTTTTAAGTGGAACTTGTTTCCGGCCCTTTTTTCCCCACAAACTGGACACACTAAATATGGGGACTTAAGAGTTCTTGCTGGATTCATGTTATGCAGTGCACTGACAAGATCTGGTTCAGTAGAGTGTTTCTTACGAATATGCGCCACCATCCTTGGAATGTGGCATCTACCTCCTTCGAGAGTTTTGGGGCAGCCTTTCTTGGGGCAATGCAGCACGTACCGCCCCCCTTTGTAGTGAGAGGAGTTGACCATTTCACTTTTCTCCTTGTTAGAAAGCCCCTTTCCTGATTCTCCTTCCTCAGCAGGTGAGGCCCAAACATTGGCCCCCTTTTAACACACATACAAAACAAACACCATTAAATAAACTACAATTTAAAAAAAAACAGAATGAGTAAACTCTTGCAAAGGTCATGTAAACACAGCATACCGTATCCTTCGATGGGTTAAGGAATGGCAAAGTCCCTAAAATCTTCAGAAATTGATTGTCTGCAACTGCCAGAGCAAGATTGGTGTAATCTCTCTTCATGTACATTACTAGTAGGTCTGGGCGGACAACGGCAATCATCTCCTTAATGTCCATAGTTATTTGACTGGGCCTAAACAACACATTGAAGATGAAATGGCAATGCAATTAACAACCAACAGCAACTGCAGACGTGTGACACAACACAAATGCTAACATTCATTCTAAGAACAAACATATCAATGACGTGGAAATTAGATGGAAGACAGATCTCACCAACAAGCACATGGTGGTACAAACAAGGCTGGCTCAACCCACCATGGATCCGCAAATTTGACAGCCTGAGAAATATTCCAGCCTGTGTGGAACCCTGCATGGCTGGCATAGGGGTATGTGATGATAATTTCATTCTGCCTCTGAATAACCTGTTACAGACCGACTCAACATAGCTTCAGCTGCAGATTAAATGCAATACAGAACTTCACAACTGCACGTACCGCTTGAACAGGAATCCCATGTTTTGCCAAAAGGTCTCTGCTCACCATCAAATATTTGTGCATCAGCACAGACGCACACGACACTTGGCCAGGATCCAGAGGAAAGAGCTTAGCAACCTCAGAGAATTTCTTGAAGTGTCTAGGACCAGCAACAAACCTGCACATTCCAAAGAATTGATTCATTGGAACGCCATCTTTTCAATAATTTATTAATGGAACAAATTAGCAGGATGCATGGAAATAGGACACTCACCACACACTGGGTGCACCGAAGTGCAATATGTTAGCACTAAAAAGAGCTTTCTCCTTAATGTGCCAGGCAAATGAAGCATGGTTTGATGCTATGTATAAATAAGGGTGTGCCAGCCCGGGATATTTCTCACGATGACAATCTAATAAAGTCCCCAGATTAGACAGATCAAAACCAGATGTGATGGGGAACGCTTTGTTGTCGAGGGGGATTCCTGGACAGCACAGAATTGGATCACATTTCGAAATGCTTTTCTTCTGACTTCTTCTCAATGATACAGATTCAAAGCTTTCAGTTTTGAAATCAATATTCTTGGAGTACGGATCCAACATCCTCCTGACTTCTGCTGCTTTTTCAAGAAGGGCATTCACAGATGATTTTGAGAAGCTTTTGCCCAAGCCTGAAGATTTGGCAGCTGCAGGCCCAATTACATTCCAGAAGTGAGCCTCTACGTCCAACACGGATTTACTCAGAGCATTTTCACTAACAAACGAACACAATGTCACACATTAGCATTAAGGCTGAGAAAATACAGCAATGTTAAAATTCTGCACTCAGAGCTACAATTTAATTTACCCACCAGCATGGAGACGTCTTGAAAGTTTCTGTTTCAGACACTTTTTGGACAAAACTACTGAACTGAGCAGGGGTGCATATTCTTTGCTGGCTGCCATACAAGTGCTCACTGTGTGAACCAAAATAAAACGACTGCCGCACCGGGTATGCAAATTTGTTGCCTTCGATTACCTCAACACCCTGTGGCCTCCTCAATTTCAAGAGATACTCTCTGGCAAAGGCGCACAGATCTTCCAGAGTTGTTGAACTGACAAGTCCCACCACCTGCAAAGTTTCATTAGTATTCAAAGTAGAAAAGATGTGATGGAGAACACAAGGAAATCACTGATCTGGTCACAGCACCTTACCTTGAAACAACCCATTTCTATACCAATCTTCTCTCTGATGACATGGTCCATAAATTTCGGGAAATCCCTCATGTGGTCATCTGTAACGAACACCGTTGGGACTCCTCCTGGGTCGAGCTTCACGTCGGTCCACATTTTGTCTCACTTCCCCTCAGTTGATAAAGGCGAGCAGTAGGGCAGCAGAAGGGTGACCAGATTAACCTGTACGACCGAGCAGCACGACAAAACAGATTGGAAATTACGACAACCGGACAGAGTATGACTGAGCATATCAACACACATTACTTATAGCAACGAAAGCAAACGCAAAATTCTTACTTCATCAATCGCGGTGCGCAGTGCCACACAAACCACCCAGTAGTAAAAAGATACGATCGTGTCCCTTTACCTTAGTTTACCTTCCTGTGACCACGGCACCGCGGCATTACTCGCCACAACCAGCTCGTCTGTGAATAACTGTGAATATCTGTGAATATCTGCATGCGCCTTCGCGTACGAGCGTATGTGACTATGGTTATACATTTTAACTACTTTTGACGTGTTTGTTGTCGGCATTGCCCCATCTTTCTGAATGAATGTAAGCTAAGCTATTCCTTCCCAGTGTCTTGACATGGATGTGCCTCATGAGTCGCTTATTAAGGTTGAGACATTGAGTAGTGACCATGAGCTACCTTCAGAGAGAAACAGCGGTTTAGCAGAAGGCAACTCCCAAATTGATGTAAGTTTTCCTGACATTGCCTGTTCATATTCTTTTGCATTTGTTAAATGTGTTACTTGATAAAGTTTGCTTCTTTTGACATTTGCAGATTGACGAAATGAACATTAAATTAGAAATCAAGCAAGAAATAGAAGAGACGAAAAATGCTGATGCTGCTGAAAATGATAGAGCCCTAGGTGGCACCAATTTTAAGTTCAGTGGGAAGACGAAGTCAGCCTCTAAGCACAGGAAGTGGAAAACTGGGTTTGGAGAGTTTGGTGACTTTACACTTTTGCAGTGCCCAGCCTGCGACATAACTTTTAAAGGGGGCATGCGTCGTGCCGCTTCGCTACTGAATCATGTTAAAAAGAAACACATTAGATAACGGCTGCAGCTTGCTTCTCCCCTTTTCAGCTAGACACAGTTTCAGGTACTTAGGTAACATATGTGAGCACAGTACCATTCTTATTAGTCACTAAACTTTGTACAGTATTGGTGAAATATGAATTACTCAATGCTCTACTGGTCATTACACCATTGCTGACCTATGATAAGACCAAAGACTTCAACATTGCTGTCTTGCAACTGTCCCTCTCTACTGCTTTCTGTATCATACATCCGGGAACAGTTCAAATTTTTGAATTTTGTTTCGCTCTATTTGAGAGCTGTCTTGTTGGGATTGTTAATTTAATCTTACATCATTATTTGACATGGAAATTGTTTAGGAGTATTATTATGGCATAAGAATGGCCGAGAGAGGCTTGAGAGTGTTGTGGGCTAGCTGAAATTTGACCACAGATGATTTCAATTTCCACCTCTGAGAATTTTGAGAGGCTGCGTAGTTGGAATGTCATTGTTAGCTTCCAGAGACTGTCAAGCTAAGTTTGCTGCTATCAGGGCTGCAGTTGTCATAGCAATGTTATCAGAGGTGTATGAAAAAGTTATCAGGAATTCCCTAATAGCTCAGGTTTGCATCAGACTTTCATCATAAACTGATGAGATTTACAATGGCGTTTTTCACAATCTACCATTTCTCCACGATCGTGAATAGATTAACAATAATCTGT
>CM049604.1:9869568-10137318 GCA_026979955.1 Megalurothrips usitatus | reverse complement strand
TTTCCCAGTTTTGTTAGCCTTCTCATCATTTTACTCTTAGATCTTTGTATCATTTGCCACGATAGTTTGCCCAAATAGACTTGAGCAAAGGAATCTTTGCGTACGATACACACTGATGGAATATTCACTTTCTTATTAAAATAAAGAGAAAGCACAAGCCCACCAATAGTTACACGGTCAATTTTATTCGTAGTCTCTAAAGCAACTTGAAAATAAGAGTTAATATCATTAGAAATAAAAACGTGAAACTCTTCCTGAGACATTCTTATCCACTTACGATTATCCCTGTTGTTCGGCTCTCCGAGGAGCATAATGTAAGGAGTAAAATTAGTGATGTCTATTCCTATACGAATAACTTTCTCATCACCCTTGGTCAAACGGAAATCCTTATACCTGACATCTTGGGGAAATTTGGACAACTCCTCTCTGGACTTAAATTTACCGGCACGAGAGTTTTTGAGGACTGATTGTCGACAAAATTATTATATGCTTGATTACACAGTTGATCAAGATCAATAGCTTCTCTTTGATTATTAATCATGTTGTCATAAGCATCGTTACACAGTTGATCCAAATCAATGGTGGTACTAACGGAAGAGATTGTGGGGTTATTGGCGGGCGGATACGGACCATCTCCGTCGTCCACTGATTCTGGTGGAAACGCCATAGGAAAACCTAACCCTAAATCCCTTACTAGATCATAGAGTAGCTGGCGTTTCACCGCAGGAGCATCGGAGACCTCCATCACTCGTTTATTAGACATTCCACGAAGAAGAGAAATAGTTTGTCTTAATAAAGACAGTTGGGTTGAGAGCTCAGCGAAAATCGGTGGGTAAGTAAAGACTGCACCACACGACTCCGTGAGCGAAAATGATGCAGCAAGGAGTCGCGGCTGGCCTTTTATTCCTGGCAGTGGCCGGCGCCGCGCGACATGAGCGCCACCTATCGGGTAATTCGGAATTAAGTAATTCAAGTCCGTACACGCACAGAGGGAGGGAGGGGCACTGTAGGCAGGGTGTGGGTAGGGAGGGGTGAGCATCAGCGGCGCGCGCCGTCTAGCGGCGGGAGAGTGAACTAGCCACACTACGCCACGCCACACCGCCCGCCGCTCCAGCGCGTGCTGCAGCCTAGCGGTAGCCAAGCGAACTAACGAGCCGTGGATAAAAGCTGCGCCGCCCCGCTAGGAGATCCACAAGCTATTTCGTTGTCGTCCAGTGCAGTTCTCTCACTAACCCCCCCTCCCCTGTTCCGCCCGTGGGAGTCACCGCGACGTGCCGCCACGCCCCGCCGCTCCCCGTCCCCTCAGTCCGGACCGTCCGAAGCCGGTGTAAGCGTGCAGGATTACCCCCTTACCCCCCGTACTAAATCCCTAGGGACCCAAGACCCCCCGGTAAACCATCCCTAGGGATCCTTTACCCCCCAGGGTAGGGGGTACAGGATCCCTAGGGTTGGTTTACCGGGGGTAAAGGGTCCCTAGTAATCGATTACCCCCCTATTTTTGAAGCCAAGGGGGTAACGGGTTCCTAGGGATATGTTACCCCCGGTACTTGGTCACTAGGGTATCGTTACCCCCCCCCCCCCCCCCCCCAAGGTCACAGGGGGATGAATGGTCTAGAGAAACCTAGGCCAACCTACACTAACCTAACCTAGTGACCCAGGGGGGTACTTAATCCCTAGGGACCCTTTACCCCCGGTAAACCAACCCTAGGGATCCTTTACCCCCACGCGGGGGGTAAAGAATCCCTAGGGTTGGTATACCGAGGGTAAAGGATCCCTAGGGATTTAGTACCGGGGGTAAGGGGGTACTCTTGCACGCTGACACCGGCAAGAGGTTGCGGGAGGAAGACGATGAAGGCGGGGCTGCTGCCGCGGCTACGGGGCCCACTATTGAACTAGGGGTACGCTCCGAAATGCTGCGCGTAATGTAGCGAGCGAAGCGTAGAGTCATTTCAAACTTAACATGAAATAATGGCTGATCGCGATGGGCAATGCTTGTTTGAGTGCTATGTCTGAATGCTATTTGACATTTCAGAGCCAAGCGGCAGACCAGTGGGTGTTACGTATTTTAGAACCCCCCCCCCCTTTTCATGCAGTTTTTACTCGTTCTTTACCCCTTGCACTGATACAAGTATGCAAGTGCGTAAGACGAACGAGTATTGTACCCGGTAGGGTGGTTGAATGTTTGTACACTTTCATTTAAGACATGAGTAACAAATGCCAGACGTGTGTGGTATCAATCAATAGGGCTCCCCCTGGTCTCAAATAAATGATAAAGGTATTTTTCTGTTGATTACAAGTTTTATTGAAAAAATCCGGTTTAAAATTTTTAACAGGTTATGGAGGTCGCGCGAATATGATTTTTGCCGGAACAACTGTTTGGTTATGTTTGTCGATTCACTAATTATTTAATTTCATCATTATATGCACAGACACCTGTGTCTAAAATTATCTCATAATAAGCAATGCTAAGTCCCAAGTGTAAGGAGCGCCATGTACATCGAAGCGCCATCTCGCGGATTGCTTTGAACTGAGCAGAGTTAAAGTATGTCATTAATAAGCTTTATATAAACAATTTAGAAATCGTATTGATGCAAAAACCCATGTATAGAAGCCCAAAATAATTTCAGAATCCTAAACAAAAGTAAATTAGGCACAGCTAATGTGCGCAGACTGTGAGCATCACTGATCTAGGGAAAGGCAATGCATAAGTAGCAAGAAAGCAATTCTATTTTATCACATTTAGACATTTTATCAAGTTCAGGGCATCTCATTTACAGGTAAACAATTTACAGAGATTAGTAAAGCCAAAATAATACTAAAGAGTCCCTACACTAATTGAGGAAACAGTTTACAATACAACTGTCGAGAATGGATGAGCTAAATGAAGAGTGTTACATAAAGGCAAAGTTTTTAAAGTTACATCAACAATTTATGTTCTATAAATGGACAAAATACAGGATAAAGATCTGAACTGTTCCAAATAAATGAGAATGGGATCAACAGACACTATCAAAAGAACCTTAAAAACAGGGATCAGCTGAGCACTTTCACGAGGAAGCCATGGTAACAGGAGTGGACAGGAACGGTCTACCATTTCCATGAGGCACTGGCACTATATATCATCAACATTCGTACACTGCCGACTGATGTTAGCAACAGTTGGAATGTCTGGAAAAAGGAAACGCACAATAATGATACATCTAACAAATCAGTCTAAATAGTCATCTGAAAGCATTTCCATATTTGCATGAAGTTTAGTGGCAACTTACATTAGAACTTCAGGTGCTTGACAATAAAGATTGCGGACTCAAACACCTGAGAGCATATGGAATGCCCCCTTTTAATGAGTCGACATTGATGTGCTCTGAAACAAAAAGAAATAGAAATTAGTTTGGCTACAGAAGCATGTTGATGTCAACGTAAAAGAAATCAATCAGAAATTGCTGTAGGTGTGTTACAGTCACACATTTCCCCCACAAGCAAATGAATGTTTATAGGCAAATGAACTACTGACCAGGTTCAGCTCAATACGAGCCAAGCATAAATTTACACTCGGGTACAACAATGAGCTCAAAGCTTGTCCTTGTCACCTGAAAGAAGAGGAAATTGAATGAAAACAAATAGATGTATGAATAGACTACATAAACAATATTTACATAGATGCTTATCTCATAATATTTGAGATGGTCTCTTGACTTGAGATTGGAAACATGCCACGTGAGAACCGAACCACTGTCACAGCAAAGTGGTTTCGCCATACATTTGCATCATCACCGCAAGAAAAAAAGCACTCCCACAAATCGAAGACATTGTTTTAGGAAACGCACTTTTTCTTTCACCTGTAACGGTGCTTCCAACTATCTCTTAGTTGGTTGCGACAAGAGTATGCTACTGATAACTGAGTGCTTACAGTACAGTAATAACTTCTTCCCAACAGTTTTAGGTTATGGCATGTAGCACATGAGAAGTAATGCGATTAAAGAATATATATTTGCAAGGTTATGAAGTAGTCCAAATCGTGAATACTAATGCTGTTTCAGCAAGAGCCAGGTCAGGCACAGGGGAACATAACCTCTGAACGTTATTTGTAAACAACTGCATCTTCAACTTATGTAACCATAACACAGCGGTCTGGTAAGTGTCCGCGAATGCGAAATTGCTTTAATAACGAAACGCGTAAACGAATGAGGACAGTCAATCGACCCCCACTTCATGATACATTTTATTTCGTTTCGTAAAAAATTACGTCATGGAGCGGGGGGACATGGAGCGGGGGGACGTACGTGAACGCGAACTGCTTTGCAGCCGACGCACTACTTGTCACTTACCTGTCAGCAGACCACACCGCAGCCGCAGCAACAGGAAATGTCGCATTGAATGTCCAAAAATCATGTCGAACTAGCAACCGACGACAAAATATTTCGCAGCAATGCCAAACCACCAGCCTGCCGAACGGCGCCGGACGGCTGCCGTGACGTCACTGAGTTCCGTCAGTGTGCCAACCGCACGAATTGAAATGTCCTACCTTTGCTAGTACTACCAATTATTTCAAACGCAATTAATCGAAAAATGGCTCGTCATTTTGTGGGCCGATTATTATAGAACCAATACTTAAAAGCGGAGCTAAAACGGTTGTGTGGTGTTTCTGGAAAGTCCGTGACTGACAGACAGAAAGACAGACAGACAAAGTCACGACCAAAGTTGTCGCGGGGCCCGTTTTGAGAACGTGAGCTCGCTTCGCTCGCTAAATAGTTGAGACGAGAGAGCGTGAACTGAAACGCTTTAAAACAAAGTTGAGGGAAGAAGTGTGTGTGATCAAGGGGCTAGGAAACACCCTCCCGTCAGAGGAGGTTATGGCAGGCCTGTTTGATACAATGCTGCAGCGCCAGCAGGATGCGGTGCAGGCTAAGGATGACGACCGTGTCATCCTTGAGATTCAAAATCCAGAGAGCGCGGAAAACCCCTCTGGTTCTCGATGAGACGCGCAGACCAACTGAACGCTTAAGTTGTTCTCGACAAACTGAGTAGAGTGCTGAACTCGAGTCAGGCGTTTATGTCTGAAGGTCTACTGAGAATCTCATATATTCACATCCCTACTCCCGAAGCTGGTGGACGACGCACGAATAGCGTTGCTAATGAGTCAATGGAGTAATGGGTAGCAAGAAAAGTTGCTTCTAAGCAACTTTTTAGTCCAGAAAACACAGAGGATTCTATGTGCTCAGCACGGGCCGTCGCTGTGGGCAAGGCTCACGGGACTACATAAAAATGCTTTTTACAAAATGAAGCAACCAGGTTCAGTTCCACAGCGCAAGGAGGCGCTCAAACTGTGTGAATTGGCAGGGATTGACCCTAATCAGCCCTGTGGCTTAGATCATGTGCGCAAATTACAAGATGTACTTCCTGATTACAGATTATTAGTGTTCACGGACAGGAAGGGCAAAGAGTGTGTATTTAAAGAGGAATATAGAGCAGGTAAAACATATCCACCTTTTGCTCTACAATGCCCATTTTTACGCAATTCTCTTTCCTTGCCAAGCCTTTTAGGTACGCCTGGAGTGCGAAAAATGTGCCGTATTTTACGAGCATAAAAATGAGCACAAGTGTGATGGGTGCTGTTGGAGGTGTCTTGGCCCTCGACCCTACGATGACCCCACTGTACCCCTGACAAGATGTCCTCATTGTTTCCACCAGTTTGCAGGGCCAGACTGCCTAGAAAACCACCGCACACTCCATCTTGCATAATCGACCTTTACTAAGTGTAAAGTGTACAGATTTTGTCTCGCATGTGAAAAAGTTACAGTACGGTGCGTGGAAATAAAGAGGTATGCGGTTTTGTATACTGCAAATACTGTAAGGAAAATGTAAAGGAAAACCATCTTTACTACATGAAAGGGTGGTCTGAAAAAGAAAAAAAAAGATAAAATATCATACAATTTATTTCGACATTGAAACGGTGCCATGTGACCCTCTCGAAGGAAAAAATAATGTGTTTGAACATAAACCAAATTTATTAGTTTCTCAGTGTGTCTGTGACACATGCAAAGACATTCCACACAATGACTATTTTTGCACGGAATGTAAAACAAGGCAGCACATTTTTCATAACCTTGACAATCCACAACTCAGTGTGATGGGTCAGTTTGTCGATAACCTTAAATCCTTTGGTGGCAAATGTGAACTTCTTCTGATTGCACACAACGCTAAGGCGTTTGACGGGCTTTCCCTCCTACAAGAGCTGATTTCACGTAGGATTAAACCTGATCTTACCTTACGGGGTGCCAAAATACTTTGTATGAAGGCCGGTAACTGGAAAATGATTGATTCCTTGTCTTTTTTGCCTATGGCGCTTTCTGCTCTACCGAAGGCATTCGGACTACCCCCGGAACTCAAGAAAGGGTGGTTCCCTTACCTTATGAATGAGCCAAAGTATTTTTCGTACGAAGGCCCCATGCCTGACCGAGAACTTTAGGCTGAGTCAGCGATGAAGTCTAAGGCTGCAAACGACTTTCTTTCATGGTATGAAGCACAGGTCCGAAATAATTATGTCTTTAATTTTCGGAGGGAACTGATAGACTATTGTGTTTCTGACGTCCCCCTCCTTCGTCAGGCCTGCCAGGCTTTCCGAACACTTTTCACTGACATCGCTGGATTCGATCCGATGTTTAATTGCATCACTCTCAGCTCCGCATGCATGGCCGCCTTCAGGCGTAATTTTCTTATACCCGATAAAATCGGCATCGTCCCTCCCGGGGGTTATCATGGGAGAGGGAAACAAAGCCATATTGCACTCAAGTGGCTTGACTACGAGTCCTATAGACTAGGACAGAGAATAAGTACCATTTACACAGACAGAGAGGTCTCTGTTTTAGGTCGGCGTGTAGATGGGTATGTAGAACTGCCTCAGGCTGATGGCAGTGTGGAGAAACGTATCTACCAGTTCCATGGGGACTACTGGCATGGATGTCCGAGGCATTTCCCACTAAATAAAGAGGGTGCTTACGATCGGTACGAAAACACAGTACGCCTAACTGCTCTCTTACGAAAATCCGGCTACACGGTAGTGGAAAAATGGGAATGTAAGTTCGTGCAGGATCTTAAGAATGATCCGGAGGTCCAAGCTTACCTAGAGGCTCATCCCACATCTAGGGTTCCACTCCTCAACCTCAGAGGTGGTTTGACACACTGTAAAAAATATATAGGGAATTCCTGAAGCCCTCCGGAAACATTTTTACCAACTAATCCTTCGTTTTTTCCCAACGTATGTTATTTTGAGATTCACTCTGCTGAGAGCAAAACTCTGCAGCAGATTCGCTAGAGGACACATTACCTTCTACAATAGCCACAATATCATACCGCATTGTAACGCACACTCCCAGTGATAAGTGATTTTATCTGGCGAATTCCTGAAGGTTCTCTGGAAATTCCCAAAGGACAGTCGGAAATAAAATTACCAACTGATCCTTCGTGATTTCCCAGACATTTTTTTAACAGTACAGGTGGAAGGACCAGTGCCCTCCGCTGCTACCACAAAGTTGATCATGCCAGGGGGGAGAAAATAAAGATGGTGGACGTCGTGTCGGAGTACCCTACAATGTGGCTCCGTGGAGCTTATCCTTATGGGCACCCCACAATTTACCTCGAGGGGGACCCTCAAATGCCAGATCTGCAGACTTGAAACGGGGTGGTGAAATGTACATTTTTGCCTCCCGAGACTTATACCTCCCAGTTCTCCCCTTCAAAACGCAGGGAAAAGTTATGTTTCCTCTGTGCCGCACCTGTGCTGACACACTCAGTGACACACTTTGTCGCCATTCTGAGGAAGAGCGGAAGCTGCTGAGCACTTGGTGTGCCCCAGAGCTTCTTCTGGCAGTTCAGAAGAAGCGTTATCAGCTTCTAGCTGTCCACGAGGTGTATCAGTACCCCGGGACACTGCAATATGGCCCCATAACGGGAGAGGATGACCTTCTGTCTGGGTACATACGACGCTTCGTAGCTCTTAAAATCCAGGCCAGTGGGTGGCCAGCAGGTTGTGAGTCTAAGGAACAAAAAAAAAAAGGATACGTAGATGATGTCTTAAAATATGATGGGATCATCATCGTATCCCCAAATACTAAAGTAGCCTCTTATATCGACGCAAAATGTTCGTAAAAATTCTTAAAATTGTTGTAAGGCCTAAAAATACACTTGCGAACACTCGGAATGGGCTAAATCGCGAAATCACAGCGAGTCGTACACGCGATGTTAGCGGTGGCGGTGGCCAGCCGGTCCGGCTCCCTGCCGAATGAGCGATAACTCGCTGACGCTCGAATGAGTGGCGGCAAGTGGCAACTTTTTTGAATTTTGGCCACAGTTTCAACTCTCCTCTTTCGAATGAGAACACTCTCAGGTCGAAAATCGCAGTAAGTCGTGAGATATGTCGGTGCACAATTCAAAAAGCGGCAGAATCGGGCGATCTGGGAGGACCCGTAGCGGATCCATAAGTCCTAGTCTCATGGTTAGGTGACGACCCGATACAATGGGCCATCAAGATGGCGGCGGGTTAAGTAGGGTTAGGTTTAGCTTTGAGGTGACGGGTGACCTTGGGGGGGCCAAGATGGCGGCGGTTAGGTTGGGTTAGGTTACACGGCTACCCGTCAGAATGGGCCACCAAGATGGCTGCGGGTTAGGTTGGGTGACCTGGGGGGCCAAGATGGCGACGGTTAAGTTGGGTTAGGTGACGACCCGTTACAAATTGGCATCAAGATGGCTACGGGTTAGGTTGGGTTAGGTTACGACCCGTTACAATGGGCCACCGGGGTTGGGTTAGGTTAGCATGGCTACCCGTTACAATGGGGCATCAAGATGGCTGCCCGTTACAATGGGGCATCTATACTAAGGGAGGGTGGGGCACAATGGGACACTTTTTCTCTCAGGCCTCTCTTTGCAAGACTGGTTCAGATAAAAAAATCAAAATGTGCCTGACATATGCTTTGGTGTGTCCTCCTTCTTGTTTAATAGTGTTTGAGACACGTAGATTGCTCCGTTGCCTTTAAAAAATAAAAAACCACGTTGCTGCATTTGTCCCATTGTTCCCGGGTACCGGGTACAATGGGACACTTACCGTTTCACTGATAATACAGTATTTTGGGGTCAAAGAAAATCTAAAATAGCTGAAATATGTTTTAATAAACATTTTTAAGTAGAAACAAAACGGCTATCATGGTCACATTTGCTTTAAATTAAAATAAAAAACATAATAGCTTTCAGGTCACATATTACTAAAATCATATAAAAATATTCTTAGCCGCGGCATTTTTCCTAAAATGGTTGTTAAAACACATTTAATAATACGAAAACTATCATTCACAAGTGAGAAAAACGCTCTGGGGTATAACGGGACACTAAACCGAGTGTCCCACTGTACCCCACGCAGCCCTGTCCCATTGTGTACTGAATGGCACCTCACACTCGTCGCGTTCTGGCACCCTGACCTTTCAAGCCGCGGCGATGCGGCGACGCTCATGCGTGTCCGAAGGGCCAAGCTCGTATAATTTTCAATTAAAGTACGACTCCGACCGCTACATTTCGTGCAATTCCAAAAATAAAAAAGCGAAATAATTTAGTTCGCCTGTTTTTTTCGACGGAGAATGTTTAAAACGCTCCCCTCCGGAAGGGGTTGGTCCGCCGGACTTGCCGCCTCGGGTCAACAACAGCGACAACCACCACCGTCATCCATCGTCATTGGCAGTCGCTGCCAGTAGCGCAAGGCGGCAAATTTAAAGGTGTCCCATAGTGCCCCATGTCCCATTGTGCCCCACTCTCCCTTACTGGCGTGGCGCCTCGCGAGGCCGAAGGCGTCGGCCTCTTAAGGCCCACAACTGCGACCGCGGGAGCCCAAGGGCCCCTTGGATGTCAGGGGCCTACGCGGGAACTCCCGCGAATCCGCCGTCAAATCGTTCTTTCACACTTTTCCGCAATAACTTTTAAACCAGGCGCGGATCTAGGGGGGGGGGGGGGCGCCGCCCCCCCCCCCCCTGAGCCCCCCGATGGACCTGAGCCCCCCGATGGACACCTGATAGGTAGGCAACATGAGTTAACATTCCGCCTGCAAAAGTGCCGGCAAAAAGTGGTACATCGCCCGCTCCCCTTGGAGTCGCTCCTGGATCCGCTACTGTTTTAAACGGAAACTCGGATTACGATGAAAACTTTTCAACGATGTGAATTAATGTGTCGACCCCTTACCCCTTCACTGTGTCAGCCCTGTCACCGGGAAAGGATGAAGGAAGGGCCAGTTTCCCTTAGTCTCATATTTTCTCAACGTCTCTCTGCCGCGCGCCCCGTGTTGGGTGGTCTGCCGGTAAACAAAAGACGGCGACCATCTTGACTCGCGGCGTGCGGCAGAGCGACGCGAAGCCTGAACGACGCGAACGTAGAACGACCTCTGAAGAATTTAATCGCCTTTCTAACGGTCCGTCGCGAGTTGCGATACGTTGTGCGGTTCAAAAGTTTTAACCTCCCCCAGTGCTGCGGGTCACCAAAATTATTCTTTTCGATAAAATGTAACGGCTCTGCTTCAATCTGTGGTGCAGTACGACTCGGCAGATACCTCCGCTGCCGTCGGGTACATTGTTTATCTGGATGTCACTAGGAAACGAAACAAGCGGGTAAGCCGTGGAACTATTCGAGCCGCCGGCCGCGGCGCGCGGAACGACGACATCCGCCCGGTGTCGAGCCTTGCCCCCACCCCCACCCCGGCCATTTCTACCCACTGCTCCTGCGTTACAACACTAAAAAACAAAGGGTGAGGTTTGTCACGTAATTTGGGCGATACAGGGATGCGTCGCATGTTTAGGGCGATGGCCTCTATTAGGAAAAAAAAGGACGAGAATTTTAGCAGCCGAATTCTAGTAACATCACCCAATTGGGGTGATAATTTTAAACCTCGCCCTTCGAAAGTATAGAAATTTCAGTCAAATTGCTCGCCTCTCTTAGGGTGAGGAACCTCACACTACGATTTACAGTGAAGCCCGCATGGTTTTACAAGGTAGGTTCCTGGACTGTCACCTCACACCGCTGCTATGTCCGCTGTGGCGCACCGCAGGTAGCTGTGCACTGGCCGCAGCAGCGTATCCGGACCAACGCTTACGTCCCCTCTTCGTGGCTCGTTGTGGAACCACAGCAATCGATTTGTGTCCAGTCGCTGTTGGTTTTTAGGCAACGCTGAAGCCCGTGTTTTTCTCCCCGCCGCACCCTTCTGTCGCGAATGCGGCCACAAAGCTTCAGTCGTCGCCCCTCCCAAACCATCATCGCGTCGTTTCGGAGACCTCTTTCACGTGGCTCTTGTTCGCGTTTATGAAAAGAACGCATCTCTGCCAGACGCTTTTGGGACCAGCTAACAGCGTACCCGAGTCGCCCGCATTTTGAAAGGCCTCCCGTGCGGTGCGCCTTCAGTCTTGGTACAAGCGACACAGCATAAAAATTGGTCGTTTAATCGAGATTTTTATTCTTTGACCTCCCGTATGGCGTCGCGGCGACTGAAGATGGGCCACTTACTCACACCTCTCTGTCTTATCGCCGTCGTCGTTAATGCTTCTCCCCTATTTTCGAGGAAAATTACGGCGTGGGCTGGCGTTAGGCGGGGAACTACCTAGAATACTACTACTTACACATACCTCTCCACTCAAGGAGCTGACCCCCCCCCCCCCCCCCTCCCGCCGTCTATTTCTAGAATACAGAACGGCAAACCTACAGAGGCAATATACGCGGAGATACCTGCATGGTACGGAAGCGACGTTATGGATAACGGTGGTCTAAATTAAAGGAATGGTCCTTACCGCTTTCCGTTCAGCATGGGGGTTTCCATATAAACTGGCTCCGTAGCTCTTAAAGTAGTTTGGTCGGTAAGGGTAGAGGTCAAGTGTCGGTCTGGTACACTATTTTTTCTGGCAGATTTACCCTCCAAAAAATATAATAGTGTATTTAGTAGTTCATATTATGAATCAAAATTCATATTTTATGGTCAAACGTTTCACTATAGATCGTAATATATTTATTAAAGTAATATAAAGTTGTGAACTTGACTAGTTTGACCTGGCGCAAACCTACGAGAGTGAAACTCAGAAGTGTTTCTCTTAGAAATTTTAAGGCGGTATTTGAACGTGAATTGGCTATTTAAAGTTTCAAGTAAGATCTTGTCGATATATTGAAACAATTTTAACACATCACAACACATGGTGCGGTCATTATTCTACATAATCGCTGTAGTGACTTTCGCGACGTGAAGTTGGCAAATGGCGGGGCGACCGCCATGTTGAAAAATACGGTGCCACAGGGTTCGGTCTTTCTGTTTGGTGTCGTCGACGAGTAAACATCGCAAGTATTTATCGTGTTTCAAAATGCCTTTCATGATGGCCAAGGAGCGTGCTAGAAGAGAGAAGGTTGGGAAAGCGAGCGTCGAACGTCATGCGAAGAATCCCTTCAATTTTCTCTTCTTCACTAACCTACTTAACACTTTTTCTTCTTTTCCATGTCCAACTAGTTTGGTTGAAGACGGGTAGACTTATAATTTTGACCTTCACAGATAGTTTGGAATATATGAAGTGGCAAAACATTCGCTTCTGCACCTGGATTGAGTTGGAATTTACTAAAGTGTTTACCCTGGATTTTGAGCGTTTCACTGAACTCCCTTGGATAAAGACTGTGATCTAATGACGGAACAGGTCTACTCTCATGAGAACTCTCAATCCGTACCGTGTTAACGTACCTCACCTATTCATTACAAGGGGAATCCGAAAAGTCACTGAGGAGCACGCCATCCTCTTCCTCTTGGGTGACGGTGTTCAGACGCTTTAGTTGTGTCGAGGAACGACTTGTTGCAGGGCGACTTTTTGAAGGGCCATATGCCGTCTGGAATTGGTTGGGTCAGTTCCTGCACACTTTCGGGAGGTGGTGCAGACCCTTGCACTTGAAACATTGTTGTCCATGTGCCGGGCAGTTTCTGGCTTCATAGAATGTTCCACAATTCCTGCAGTGATATTTGAACCCTTCAGTGGTTAGACCTTGGCGTGGGCTTCTGCCCTGCCTGGCGCCGTGCTGGTATTTGCTTTTGAACTGTGTGTTCCGTCGGACACCATGTGGCTTGTTGTTGCCGCGGCTTATTGTATGTCCGGTGGCCCGTATGGGTTTGGACATGGTCCACAACCCTTTCCTTAGGCTCATGCTGGCCAGCTGCTTCAGCAGACTTGCGCACCTCACACTTCACTCACTCACTGATAAACACACGATTCCCTTCAATTTTCTCTTTTCCACTAACCTACTTAACACTTTTTCTTCTTTTAAACGGAGCGACTGCGCCATGTTTTAGTTGTGTTTTCTTGTTGATAAGGACGGATGGGATTGGATATAACCACTACAAGAGCATGACTAGACCTTTATTTGAATACCGGAAACGACGTAGCCATGGTCCCGTGACTTCCCGTCATGTGATTGGTCCACCTGACCAGTCAGTGGTGCCAACGTAAAACAATGTAGGCGTGCCAGACCGCGTCGTGGCGTAATAGGCTTCGCTCATCGCAAAGCACTGTTCCGTCACTCCACGCCCGGCGCACGCCTACCTTAGCCTGCCGGCGGCTGTCATCTGACGAGCAAGACCCTGCGGGGCCAACCAGTCATTAGGACGCCCTGGAGGCGTCGCTGTTTCCGCCCCGTCACATCTACGCTCATGTTCTGGCAGCCGGACGTACCTTACCCTTTTGTCATCGACGCCCGTTAACCATTCCTATACTACCCTCACGTAAATGAGCCTAACCTACCCAGGTCTCCACTAACCTAACCGAGCCTAACCCACTCCAGTGACTGATCCGCTGCTCGACGACTCTCGAGGACGGGGTCTCTGGTCTCGAAACCGGTGGCGCCGGTTCAACCCCCCCCCCCCCCCCCACTCTCATGCCCTCTGCAGTAACGCAAAACGCATTTCTCTACGTTACTTCGTTCTCAAGTTACTGTAGGCCCTCATTCGAAGACGCCTCAGTCGAAGACGCCCGAGGTCCCCTCCCCGCCGGGCGAACTCGAGCGAGGTTCCCCCTCCACCGACCTGTCTCGGTCAGTGGTGCGAACCAGCGACCTCCCTCCCCCCCCCGCTATGCTCGGGTGCGGCGTATTGCGGCCGGCCGGCTGGCGGTATCCCCTCCCGTCAGGCACACTAGTCTGTTGTAGTAAAACTCGTGAACGTGCGTGAAATGGAGCCCATATTATTGGCTGAGCGATAGCGAAGCCCTGGACCGACTGGGTCAAAAATGTTTTGTCTGTGTGTCTGTCTGTCCGCGCGATTTCTCGAGAACGGTTAGTCGTAGAAGGCTGAAATTTGGACCATATCTTCCTACCAGCATATCAGAGTCAACCTCACATTTAGAGCACCGTATCTAGGGTAGTTTTTAAGAAAATTTTTACAATTGGTGTAAAATTCAAAAAATAAATTATACGGAAGATTGACTGCGGGGGCGCAGCCCTCTACTATCCCCTCTCACGGCCAAACGAAGGCCCCTATCCAAATTTGCTATAGAACCGACCCTCCGTGGAATGGGACAAGGAATACAGGCTTGTGCATAGTAAACCCCTCCGCGCTACCCCGTGCTCGAGATCCAAGATGGCGTCCATTTGAAGTAAACATTTAGGAATATCTGGAGAACCGAGCCACCTAGAGAGGCGCGGTTTGCAGCGCTGGCCATCGTAGCGGTTTGACCATCATTGCAATCTTTTCGCAATGGCACCGGGGTCGAGACCACGCACACCGTCCTCGAGAGCCACTTTCCATCTTTAAACGGTACGGTCTAGCGTCGTGCGGTTTTCGACATTGCCCTTTGCGGGCCGCGGCAAAGGGGATCATGGGCGCCACACCAAGACAACCACTCTCCAGACCACGCACCCCGTGCTCGAGAGCCAACTTCTATCTTCCGAACGGTAGGAGGTACTGACTTGCGGTTTTCGACGTTGGCCTTTGCGGGCCGCGGCAATGGGAAACAAGGGCACCACGCCACGCCTACCGATCTCGAGACCTTGCACCCCGTCCTCGAGAGCCACATTGAAAAAAATTGTTATACGAGTACCAAGTAAGCGATGCGTTTTAGAGGGATAAGTTTTGCGTTACTGCAGAGGGCATGGGGGGGGGGGGGTGCTGTGAACGAGGACAGCCACTGGTCTCGAGACTAGGGACCCCGTCCTCAAGGGCCACATGTAACGACCGCCGAAACTCGAGAAGTGTCAGAGAAATGCGCTGGCGGCACTGCACAAAGGCTTCGTATGGGTGGCGAACGAATACAGCCTCCGGTCTCGATACCAGGGACCGCGTCCTCGAGAGTCGTCGAGCAGCGGATCAGTGACTCGAGACGGTTACGCCCGGTTAGGTTAGTTGGGACCTGGCTAGGTTAGGCTCAGTTAGGTAAGGGTAGTTTAGGAAAGGTTAACGGGCGCCGATGACAAAAAGGCAAAGTAAGATACGTCCGGCTGCCACAACATGAGCGTAGCTGCGACTGGGCGGAAACTGCGACGCCCGCAGGGCGTCCTACTGAGTGGTTGGCTTCGCAGGATGTTGCCCGTCTGAAGACAGCCGCCGGCAGGCCAAGGTAGGCGTGCGCCAGGCGTGGAGTGGCGGAACAGTGATTCGCGCTGAGCGAAGCCTGTTACGCCACGACGCGGTCTGGCGTACGCCTACCTTGTTATTTAAGATATCTAAAACGAATTTAGGTGGAGACTACGCGAAATTTCAGTGTTCCTGATTGTAACGTTTCTAGCGTAGGTACCCCGTGCTCGTGACAGCGTGCACAGCACAGCCCAGCGATACCCCTATGCGATAGGTTAATTAGGTGTCGCTCTCTCTCTCACCTTTCCCGCCATAACTTCCGCAGCGCCCCGAGAGTGGAGGAGTGGGGGTACCTCATTCGAAGACGGCGGCTATTTTTTGCTGAACCGAGAGGCATCTTTGAATGAGGGCCTACTGTACAATGTTTTTTCAATGTGGCTCTCGAGGACGGGGTGCAAGGTCTCGAGAGCGGTAGGCGTGCTGTGGTGCCCTTGTTTCCCATTGCCGCGGCCCGCAAAGTCCAAAGTCGAAAACTGCAAGTCAGTACCTCATACTGTTCGGAAGAAAAAAGTTGCCTCTCGAGCACGGGGTGCGTGGTCTCGAGAGAGGTCGTCCTAGTGGGGTGCCCTTCTTCCTTTGCCGCGGCTCGTAAATGCCAATGTCGAAAACCGCAGGTCGGTGGGCCGTACATCCAAAGATGGAAAGTGGCTCTCGAGGACGGGGTGCGTGGTCTCGAGCCTGGTGTCATTGCCTAACGATCGCAATGATGGCCGAACCCTTACGATGGCCAGCGCTGCAAACCGCGCCTCTCTAAATGGCTCGGTTCTCCAGATATTCTCAAAAGTTTGCTTCAAATGGACGCCATCTTGGATATCGAGCACGGGGCAGTGCGGAGGGGGGGGGGGGGGGGGGGGGGGGGTACCATGCACGTGTCTGTATTACTTGTCCCATTCCACAGTGGGTCGGTTCTATAGCAAATTTGGATAGGGGCCATCGTATGGCCGTGAGAGGGGATAATAGAGGGATGCACCCCCGCAGTACATCTTCCTTATACTTTTTTTATTGGACAATAATTGTAAAAATTTCCTTACGGTGCCCTAAAAGTGAGGATGACTCCGATATGCTGGTAGGAAGATATGGTCAAAGTTTCAGCCTTCTACGACTATCGCGCGGACAGACAAAACACTTTTGACCCTGTCGGTCCAGGGCTTCGCTATCCCTCAGTCAACAATTTATACGCTTGAGAAGAATTGGAATTTACCAGATATCCACAAGTTTATGCAGAAGCGCTATAATTGTCTCACCAGCATGAAGCGACATCAACCTAAGCAGCGGCTTCCTTTCGAGAAACTTCCGGTCTCCCATCGTCGCCGCATCGTTGACTAAATTACGCGCTCTCCCCAAATCAAGGACACAGTTCACTGAGGCATCTCAATATTTGTTCCCTTCGTTGATGCCAGTGGCGTTACGCGCTCTGGGGACGTGCCATTCCACTTCCTTACTACCTCCCGTGCCGACTCCATTGCGTCTTATCGCTCGTCCGCCTATATATTCAACTCCAAGCTCTCACGAAAAGCGAGTTGTTGACCTCGTGAACTGATTTCGTGAGGAACATAAATGCGACACGATACGCCCTAGAGACTCATCCGTGCTGCGACCAGCTCAGGAGGAAGTCATGGGGTTCACAGTGAGGACATCGCTGCTGCTGCTGGCGGCCCTCTGCACCGCACGAGTGGCAGTGTGTGTGCGCGAGAGGCTGGACTGCGCTTCGGGGAGCGTCGCGTGGGGAGACGACTGCGACCGCTGCACGTGAGTCTGCAACGGCTGGAATCGTGGTCGATTCGCGTTTCGGCATTGTATTTGTTTGACTATATTGATGTCACTGTAGACCTGCAACCAACTATTCTACATCCCGGTTCTTGCGGATTTTAAGTGCAAATGTGGTGCAAAATAACGCACTTAAAAACATCGCCAATGCGAATTACTGGGAAGGAATCCCTACGGGGGCTGTACGCAGCCAAGAAAAAACCGCACCCGATCCCAGCTGTTTCGTCGATGTAAAAAGACAACACTTGTACAGCTATGAAACTGACAGCGTGCGTCCAGTAGGGTTGGACGATTCGGTGACGATTAAATCGATTAATCGATGAAATGCTTTCGATCAATCGGTTAATCGTCACCAACCAAAAGGGAACGAACGAAACGATTAATCGAACAAGCGAGACGGTTAACCGACCGAATTATCAAATGCGTTGTGATAACACGAGAGTAGCGAGTGATACGGACCGCCCGCATAGTGGGAGCGGTACACAGCAGAAACTATAAAAAAGTGGCATTTCGTATACAAAGCGTGATTTTTTGCAGAGGGCTTCCTTAGGCTATAAGCTTTAATTTGAGCCGCAGCACACTCACCTCGGACCCATAGGAGCCGAGATATGTTCAATTTCTTGTTCAAACAGTGTTCAAAATGTTCGAAATATAAAAGTAATCACAGATCTATAAACAAAGTGTCGTTTCCGCATATTTTCGGTGTGACAAAGTCATTCCGACACATCCGGAGACCCTGCGACCCATTGTTACGGCCCTACGGTCGCCATTTTGAAAAAATAAGGGACCTAAATGCATACAAATATATATTTGGATCATCATTGCGTGTGGGGTATCATTTTCGCATAATATGCACTCGCTGACACCGAAAATTATGTTCGCCACGCTGTAGTTTTGAACCCCTGTCCACAAAGTGTTCAAAAAGTTGTTCAAAATGTTCAAAATTTGAAAATCACTTAATTGCGCCAATCAAGGTGTCGTTTCCGCATATTTTGGGGTTGGGGAACGCGGCTCTCAACATCGCGAAATCGTCAGGCAAGCCCAAACAATGTTGGATTTATAATTTCGGAATACACGATCCTAAAAGAGCACGAAGATTATACTCCTGTAAACGGCTGCGCGATGAAAGTTGTCATTGAGTTTGTGGGTGTTCGTACCACTTTGAGCGGTGCTGTCGTGCCTGGTGATCGACCGTGTCCCGGCTCGTATTCCCTGCAGCGCCGCGGAGCTCACGGCACGCTCCCCCCTCCCCCACCCAAGTTCGGCGCACCACCGCCCGCGCGCAGCAAGTCTTCGCCCGCCGGCGCGCCGCCTCTCGACGAGCCGCCTGCATTGTTCCTTCCCGCTGCAACAGAGTCAATGGAACGACTTTCTCAAAAACTCCCAAAACAAGCAAGAGCTGTTTGATTTTCTGGCAGAGCGTGCACTTCTGATCAATAACCTGCAGGTTGTAACTAATATTAGTGGCAAGATACAAGCATCCCGTTTAGGAACTGAGGCAAGGAATCACTCGAAACAAAACGTTTTGAATCGAACTTACAGCGACCTTACATTCTTGCTTACATTCGGCAGGTGACTTCTCTTCACAGTGTGTCGTGTGCTAGTATGGAGGAGGCAGACGGGCGCCTGATTTTGCACGTGCGGGACATGGTAGAGCATGGGGCACAAAGTGTCGTGATTCGCTGCGCTGACACTGACATTCTTGTTCTTGCCATAGCATTTTACCACAGCCTGCATGAGCTGGGATTGGATGAGCTCTGGCTTCTCTTTGGCGTGTCGTCCAAGAAGCGTTTCATCCCGGTTCATGCAATAGCTTCAAAACTTGGCCCACTACGATCAAGTGCACTCTTAGGTCACTTTGCTTTTACTGGTTGCGACACAGTGTCATTTTTTGCGTCAAAGGGGAAGAAATCTGCGTGGTCTGCCTGGAAGGAAGATGACGACGACTTAAGCGAGGCATTCCGAGCTCTGTCTACCCCTGAGTCGTGTCCTCCGACAGACCAAAATTTTATCGTGCTGGAGAGATTTGTTACTGACCTGTATGGAGCGCGTGGAGTTTCTGGTGTAAACGCCGCCCGGAAGGAATTATTCGCCACGCAGGGTAAACCCGTAGGACTGATCCCGCCCACATCAGCTGCCCTCCGACAGCACACTTTACGTGCTGCTTTCCAGGCAGGGCAAATATGGGGCCGGGCTGATAAGTCGGATTGGAGTGACCTGCCCTCTCCAGCCACCTGGGGCTGGAAAATGACGGAATGTGGCTGGCAGCCCCACTGGAGTGACCAGCCAGATATCTGGAAAGCGTCACGTGACCTAAGTGTTTGCGGTTGCGCATCAGACTGCAGCACAAGGAGGTGCAGCTGTGTGCGAGCAGAAGTGGCATGTGCACTTGCTTGCAAGAAGTGCAAAGGTACCTGTAACAACAAAAAGTAAGTGTCATTAATTATTAAATTCATTATGTTCATCTATAAAATAGCACATGCCCAAACCAACATTACTTACATACTTACAGGGAAGAAACTGCATTCTTGCCACTCGGTGAAGACGCCACTGAAGATGTAGACGGAGATCTGGAAGAAGTTTAGTTTTTTTAGTAGTGTTCTGCTTGTAAGATACACGATAATAAGTCAGTTTGTAATTTTCAAAACTAGACAAACACTTAAGTGCTATTTTTATTGAGTTATTAGTGATTGCGATTTTCACTTACCTTCGTCAAGAGTCATTTTTTAAATCTTTTTGTACATATTATATTATATGTATGTCAATGTGTATATAGTAAACATGACCAGTGTCTGCGCACAAGCGTGTACTCAAAACTTGATGTTGAGAATTATAAATATATTTTGTAAAATGCAAAATACTAATAACTTGTCGAGGTTTGAAAATTTAATTGAGAAAGGCACTATACAAGACATAATTTTCCTTAATGGAAAATATAAGCTTGTTTGGGCTTGCCTGACGATTTCGCGATGTTGAGAGCCGCGTTCCCCAACCCCAAAATATGCGGAAACGACACCTTGATTGGCGCAATTAAGTGATTTTCAAATTTTGAACATTTTGAACAACTTTTTGAACACTTTGTGGACAGGGGTTCAAAACTACAGCGTGGCGAACATAATTTTCGGTGTCAGCGAGTGCATATTATGCGAAAATGATACCCCACACGCAATGATGATCCAAATATATATTTGTATGCATTTAGGTCCCTTAATTTTTTCAAAATGGCGACCGTAGGGCCGTATCAATGGGTCGCAGGGTCTCCGGATGTGTCGGAATGACTTTGTCACACCGAAAATATGCGGAAACGACCCTTTGTTTATAGATCTGTGATTACTTTTATATTTCGAACATTTTGAACACTGTTTGAACAAGAAATTGAACATATCTCGGCTCCTATGGGTCCGAGGTGAGTGTGCTGCGGCTCAAATTAAAGCTTATAGCCTAAGGAAGCCCTCTGCAAAAAATCACGCTTTGTATACGAAATGCCACTTTTTTATGCGTACCGCCTGGACTAGCAGCGCGCCTTCTGTGTCTCCCTTTCTGCCTGGCGGTCTGACCGTCCCGGCAACGGCGCGAAACGGCTTGTTCCCTGCTCCGCAGTGGGGGAGAGCAGGCGAGAGGGGAGGGGGAAGGGAGGACGAGCTGGGCTGCCACCGCCTTCGCCGAACTGAGGAAACGACCGGACTGCCGAGCAGCGCCAAGCCCGCTAAGCCGCGCGCGTTTGAGGGTTTGTTTACGTGCGAGCCGGTGGCAGAGTTTATCATTGTTGGCGCATCACCATTTCATGGCCAAACACAATGACTGCGTCGCCTGGGTGGGGGTTTTCGCGACTTTTCGGAAATTCGATCAATTAATCGATGGAAACTTTTAATTGATCGTTAAAAATCGATGAAATAAGAGTTTCAAATCGATAATCGATTAATCGATGAACAATATTGTTTGTCCAACCCTAGCGTCCAGCGCTAGTGAGAGTAGCCCGTCACTAAGATCTGTCCTTCAAATGTTGTTCGTGATGCACGAGGTGTATTAGAAGCATAAATTTTCGTCGAGTTCATGGTGCAACTAAGACACTGGACATCCTGAACTGTGATATTCTTCCCCACTTGCCCTGGTGTCATTTGGCTGCACTGACCTAAGTTAGTTGTATTCCTCTCCTACAGGACGCTCTGGCGGCGTGATGTTACCGTTCAGCCGTCGCAGCCCGACTGGCCTGCCGTCGGCGGCCTCGCCCTGCCGAGGACCGACTCCGACACGGGATGCACGCTGTCTTGCCTGAAGATTATCAACCGAGACAGACACCATAGGATCAGCCCCACCCTCTTCGTTTAGAACAACGACACGACGGTCGTGAGAATCTGGGCGCCGCCCGGCGTGCCGCTCACGTACACGGTCCAGGCATCCGGCCACTGCCGGAGACAGGATCAGCCCGAGGATGACTGAGACTGTTACTTGAAACCTTAAAGAAAATATGGTGCGCTTATCAAGCTGTTTACGGGGCACACGGGTTCAGAAAGCTGGACCAGCCCTCCGGAATCGTTCTCTTCATCTCCTGCATGTCATCAGTCTGTGCTTTCGTTGGATCCACTGGCCTGTCCCAGCGTCGAACATCGGTGCCAGTTCCGCTCCCCTCCATTGGCACCTCGGTTCGACAGGGGGACATAGACAACTTGGCCTGCCAGCGGCATTTGGAGGGGCCTCCGACCCCCGCCTCAAGTCACTCGAGATGTATTCGGTGGTACACATTTTTGTAACGATTTAAATCGCTAACCTCAGCCCGTCCCGACTCGCGACGGAGTGCGTCTTGCAGGCGCACCACACGCAGCGGCCAACCCTGACATATCGAACAATTCTCACAAAACAGAAACGCGACGCTATTTCAAAAATGTTGCTACCGTCATTTTAAAAAGTCTATATCCTCGAAATTTGAACTTTGTCCGTGAACGATAAGTCAGTACACACGTGCGCCCGAACGAACAGTCGGCATCAGACTATAAGCCTGGCTCCTGTCCTTTTCTAGCGAAACGTGACGGGAGGGGCTTAGAATTACAGTCGTTTTGAAACGAAATGTTTCACGTTCCACTCTTCGTTTACGAACAAAACATACCACAAACCTGCAAGGCAATTTCGTAGAAAACGAGTTGGATCACCGAAATTGTAGCAGAATACGCTCTCGTCGCCTCTATTATCGCCAACCACAACATAAACAACAAAACGGCTTTATAGACACATCTTACGCAATACATCGTATGTGCTAAATGTCTTTATCTGACGGAGATGTCTCGGTTATTTAGTTGTAATGCTAAAGTCGTTTTAGAACCATACAGTTTCACAGGGCAGTGCTGCCACATGCCTGCCGCGAGAAACCGCCACCAGAGCGCGCGCAACCCGCTCAAAATCCGCGAACATTCAAATAGCCGAAAACCGTGTGATCTGAGTTGAAGTAGCCCAAACTGGCGGTTTCCCCCACAAATTTGGGAGAGGTTACGGAAAAAATGCTTTATATGGAAAATACAGTAAAATTATTTATTATCGTTACCACTTATTTTTTCGTAAACCATTAGTGACTAGCCGAAGACATTCACAGCAAAGTATGTATCCTAATTACCAACTCACAGAAGTTAAATTTTAATCACAATGAGGCAACCACAGAACTTTTTATGAATCTTTAATGGTTCAGTAGCCAAAAATACTGACAAAAAGCAGGTTTTGAGGTGTGCGAACATGTTCGGATTCGAGCGATCACGAACGATCCGAGCACATTTTTTGTTCGATCGGGACGAAACTGATGTGCTCGTGCACGAACTGTTCGAAAAATTCCCTAATAGCGCTCGGTGGCGAACACGCAGGTCACACCCGACTATAAATATCCAGCAACGCACACACTGAAGTTGAGCGCGCGCGCCGCACCACTAGGAGGGTAGGCAACACCATTGACGTCCGCGTCGGACCGGCTGTCACACCACGGAGCTGACCGCCGGGCAGGAGCGGGACGCCCACTCCCTCTCCACCCCATCTTCATCCCCATGCCTACTACACCCTCTTCCCCTGAAGTTCGGTCTCGCGTGTGTCGCCAAGCCTCGCTAACGCGCCACGCCGAGATCACCTTAGAGTGCGTGAATGGAAGCTAGCAGAGGGTTTCGTAGACGTGCTTCGGCCTTTGGCTGAACATACAAATGACATGGGCAGTGACAAAACACCAACAGCATCGATGATCTTGCCAACCATTTATGAAATAGTCTGTGACCTAGAAGAATTTATCGAAAAAGCCCCTAAAGAAACAGTGGTGCAATTTGCAATAAACATTCCGTACACTGTGAAGAAAAGGTATCAGTACTATTTAGACAATGACACCTTTCAAATGGCCACATTAATTGAACCCCGATAGCGAGATATTTTATCAGGTTTGGAACCCATCTGCTTTAGACATGCTAGATGAAAATGCCACTGAAAAATACCGAGCTAGAATAAGGAGAGGATTAGTAACGACTACCACCCAGGAGGCTGAAGCGGAATTTCCCTCTACTTCGACCTACAGAACACCAGCATGAGGGCCACCAGCACCAGCAAGAGGATGGAAACATCTGCAACAAAAAAAATATGCAGAGGACAAATTCAAAGATGAGGAAAGAACAGCAAAGAACTCTCTCAAAGTGAAAAAATATCTTATAACGTCATGCCAGTTACTTTATGGATACTATTTTTTTTTGTTCCACGTCAAGGTTCCATACCCAGCCCAACATTGAAGCCCATGAAATGGTGGAAAGCCAATCAGACACTTTTCCCAAACCTGGCATTGGTGGCAATGCATTTCCTGGGCATTGCAGGAACAGAGACGTCATCTGAGCGGGTTGCTTCATCAGGCTCCAATACTGTGACAGCTAAAATAACCAACCTACAATGGCGACCGAAATTGTCCGCCATTTCGTTGCAAGTCGACCTTGGGAGCTGAAACTCTGCGTGAGCATGTGCCAAAGGTTCATCTTCGAGGTCCCTAGACGCCAATTTTATTGATGTACTCTAAGGGGTGGAACCACCCCCTTAACTGCGACAATGTCGAAAATCGCCGCGAAGGGCGCCGATAAAACCCATGTGGCGGGCGAACATTGTCGAGTTTACAGTCGGCGTGAACTCATGAACTATTTAAGCTGCTGAATCCTGAATTGCGACCCCCTAAGACCACTCCATAATTTTGGAGGAGGTGGGGGTAGTTTTTGGGTTTGGGGTGGTGGAGCTTCGGAATTGATCGGAAAGGGTAGCAGAGGGTTCGAGGGTGTCAAAAATATACCCGGCGCGACTTAATTCCACACCGTGAAAGGGTAATAAACTCGAAAAAACTGAAAAATTAGTCTTGTTTTTGCTGTCACTTTGCGCCCCTCTTTCGCCGATCTCAGTAGAGTTACGGTTATGCTCGAACTGTCTTTTAACAGTTCGAACCTTTACAAAGAAGTCCCCAAACGGAGAACTCACCAATCTCTGCCCGAAGAAACTACAGGCGCTGCCGCAGAACTGCAGACAAGTGTACCCACGGGTTCTGGGAACGGTCTTATATCACAGGGAGAGGGACGGGTGACAACGCTTGGCAACAACGGGGATCGGGAACCGGAGACCAATCGACGAAAAGACGCATTGGACCGCGCGAAGACGCGGAGAACGCAGGGCAAAAAGAAGCGGGTGCCAGTGAAGCAGTGCGCCCCCGGCCGGATGGCGGGTGAGCCAGAAACCAACCCCCCCCCCCCCCCGATCATCCCTAGAAGCGCGTAGGTGAGCCCCACACCGACACGCTAGGCACTGCTAAAAGCTAGGGCGTCCAATCGGTCCCTTGAACCTTGCTGGGACCCTGCCTGCCTGATTGCTGTCTACACGGATCGGCCCAGGTGGAAGGCGTGGGAGGGGCAGTCGCAGGGGCGGACTGGCCCGGGGGGGGGGGGGGGGGAATCCCCCCCCGGCCCCCCTGGGGGGCCCCCAAGCACGACGCACACTTGATAAAAAATGAAGCCAACATACACTAAGGATCACTTCAATGTCGGTGGCTAGCGCATCGCCGTAAAGATACCAGACTATAAGGGGTAGGGAGGTTATGGTAAGGTTCCCGGGCTCCGAGCTCGTCACTGCACTATTCGTTTGCAAACCGGAACATGATGTGAGCCGCGCTGCGACCGAGCTCGGGCGGGCGGACAGCGGATGATGCGGTGCGGGCAGTGCGGCCGACTGGGCGTGGTGCATTATTTCGTTCCGTTAGGTGACTTGTGAGCGTTGTTTCTCAAAGTTAAAAATAGTGAAGACAAGACTCCGATCCATGATGGGCGTTTCTACGAGCTTCCCTGATGATCGCCGTGGAGCGAGACATTGTCGACGCCATTGACCCCGTGCTAATTCTTGAAGCATATGCGGCATCATCTGCAGAGTTGAGCCGCTTGCTGACACTTTGATGTTTATGTGATTTGTTAAATACTTTCTATAAATAAACCGGAAATACGCAAAGGCGACGATTTGGTATTAAAAACCCCTGGAAGGTAGGCAAATCCGGGCCCCCTCTACTTATTACCCCGCCGGGCCCTTTTGGAGCCAGTCCGCCTCTGGGCAGTCGGCTGTGAGAAATCCCCAGCGACCCAATTGGTAAGCTGGGAGTCGTTCGGCCTATCCCACTGGACACCTCGGCGTTCAAATGGTCGCCGTCGCCCAGTCAGCTCGGTCAGAAAGCGGCCTAAAGCTGAGCGGTTCGGGCAGAGAATGGTGAAGGTGAGACAGCGACAGCCGTGCCTCGGAGCAAGCATGGCTCCTCCCTTAGTGCTCTTTGTGATTCATTTCAAAGAAGAAATTTACCCGTCTCGTTTTGCACTCGTGCCACATGGCTTTCGCTATCGATTTTCACGTACAAGAGCGTCCTGCTTTTTACTTCATTGGTGTTTTTCGGAACTGCAAGTATTGTGTTGAGATACTCGGCAGCGTACGACCGTGGCTCCGGTGGAATAGCAGTCAGTGCATTTTTCAGCCTATTAATGTGGGTGGAAAAGTGCAGTGTTTGGTGATGTCAACCACAAACAGAAGTGGTTTGAGATCAGTAGTGGTTGTGGAGGTGTATTCTTTCCAATATTATTTCAAAATGCTTTGGCGGGAACAGTTAGGCGCAAGTAAACACTTCCAACCAATTCAACAATAGAAGCTCAGCAGGAAAAGATGTAGGTTGTGCACTCATGGTACTACAAGAAAAAGGACAAGGACTTACAAGGGGGTGCCCGAGGTGTCCGACTCAAAATTCGATGAAACTTTTTATGCAGTACATAATGCTCACAAGACCCACAGATACAAAATTTCAACTGCCCTTATCGGCTTGTTCCGAAGATATTAATTTTTAGAGCATTGAAAGGGGATTAAATTATTTGAAACTGGTGTCAGAGAGGACTTTTCAAAAAAATTCCAAATCCTCTCCCAAGGTCAATGTGACAAAAGTAGGACCCTAAATGACTAAAATTTCGCCGTTACCCCAGCCGTTTCGAGATATCAGCGTATTATGTATATGACTCAAACAATACCTCTTAGGAACGTGTCCAGTATGATTCTCATACACGCCGATATCTCGAGCAGTGTGAGCAACGTAAAGAAAGGGGGAAGGACTAATATAAAGTTATCTCAAAAATGCGGTTTCTTGCCCCAACTTACGTAATTGTTGTTTGCTTTTCAGCTGTCTCTTTCAAAAGTAAAATTAGAGATAGATAGAGATTTTTCTGATGTAGGTTTTCCTTAAATTTTTGGGTCATTTCATCGGACTCACTCATTTAGGGACCTTTCATGTTTTCGGGCTCTCTGAACAGCATCGCCGGGCTGGGGGTTCGGGAGGAAATATTGTGCAGAAACCGACCCAACCTAATGTTAGTAACTGCAAATATAACTTTTGATTAGTCAGTCGAAGTTTTTTTTTACATTGTTTTATTTTCTTTCGAATCCATCCTCTTTCCTCTTTCAAATCCAAAGAGAAGGATCATGATGTTCCTGCTGTAAGTGTTTATAATATATATTAGTAATGTTTCTGACGTTCGCTAATTCAGGGATATCTTATGTCTAGGCTGTCAAGCCTTCACGATAGAAGACCCAGTCGTCCGTGAACCCAGCAGGGGGAAAAATGTGCAGAAACCGACCCATTCCTTGACCCCTTCTGATGTTGGTTTTGATATTACTTTTGGTTGGTCAGTCAAGATATGTTTTCTTAAATGGTTGTGCGCTGAGCGAAGCCTGTTACGCCACGACGCGGTCTGGCGTACGCCTACCTTGTTATGTTTATGATTCATAGTGGACGGAAAAAGCACAAGCCGAAATCTGTAATTCATATCGTAATTCGTACAGTTTCGCCCTCTCGTAAAGAGCGTGCATTTAAAAGGACAGCGCCTTTCAGCATCTCTTGCCGATCCCAAAGCAGCTAGCCTTCTTGAGGGGCTTGCCGTTGTTGAGGGGGCCGGCGTGATCAGGTTTATTCGGATTAGCCGGCTTGGCCACGGGCTGCTTCCTAGAGAACGGCCACACCGGAGATCTCGCCACCCTGCTTGTAGGCTGAGCGCTGGCCACCTGTGGAGCAGAACCGTATCTCTGCGATAACCAACTCCAATGTGTGTGCAAGTATTCGGCGCCGGGCAGGAGACCATCGCCCTCTAGCCGGCAGCGTACCGACTCGTCTCTAGGCATGTCTGGCATGTCTGCCCTGTCTGCCCAAACGGACGACTAACCGAACGACGTCGATCTTTCCTATTCGAAAAAAAAAAACCGCCTCAAAACGTCAATAAAGTCAGTTCGAAACTTGAACCTCCCGTAAAATCTAAACGGGACATTTTAGAGATCTCATATTTTATGAAACTTCGTTCGGATGACCCCTGATCCATTTTTCGTCAAAGTCGCAGTTGCACCATGTTCACCGGCAGAACCTCTTAAAACAAGGTATTAATATGCGCCAGAACGCGTCGTGGTGTAACAGGATTCGCTCATCGCGAATCACTGTTCCGCCACTCCACGCCTGGCGCATGCCTACCTTGGCCTGCCGGCGGCTGTCAACTGACGAGTAAGACCCTGCGGGGCCAGTCAGTAGGACGCTCTGCGGGCGTCTCTTTCTTCGCACGGTCACACCCACGCCAACCATCCGAACGTTACCATCATCCTTTCGTTATCAATGCCGCTCGATCAGTCCTAACCTACCCGAGCGTAACCCACTAGAGTCACTGATCCACGCCTCCTGGACAGGCGCATGGCGCACACTGAATGCACCCAACCAGCGAATTTTAAATTTTATATCAGTTTAAAACTTCTGAAAATTATCTCAGAAACCACTTGGGCTGCGGTGCCCCTGAAAGGGAGGTTGACTCTGGTATGATGCAAGAAAGATGTGGTCCAAATTTGAGCTATTTACGTCCAACCGTTCTTGAGAAATCGCGCGGACAAACAAACAGACAATACATTTTCGGCCAGGTCGGGTGAGGGCTTCGCTATCGCTCTGTCAAAAAAATTAGTGATGCCCTTGGTTGTAACACATGGGACACGCCCCTCCGCGCGGTCCGAGAGATAATCCGTGTACATGCCTCCACAAATCTTTGACAATGCACACATTCCGTGACATTCCACAGTCCCTTTAAGTGGTCGAAATATCCCAAAAAAGGCTCCTTTTGCAAGAACGCCCCCACTGGAAGGTTGGCCAGATTTCTAACAAAAAGATAAACGCCGAGAAACCGGCGCACACCCACAATCCGAGACAATCCACACATTCTCACAATCCTGTGTACACCTTTTCTGGGAGTGAGGGACCCCTCGGCGCGGTTTGAGGCGCCCGGCCATTGTGCAGGTAGTCGGAGTTTCCTAAACTGTAAATTTTTCTTCTTTTACTTCCTTAAACTTGCATGTAACGTTTGCTATAGATTGCGGGGCCACTTAGCTGGAGGGGCTGGATTTTTTTTTTGTACATATAGTAGCAGGTTAAAAATGCCACAGACTTGCCTTAGGCCCATAAAGCTCCCCTAAAATACCTCTGCAGCGTCTAAACTAGACACGCACTCTGGTTACAGCGTGAGTGTAGAGTGGAGGACGCGAAAGCGGGAGTCTAATTTGAGGGAGGTCATTGAGTTCCTTTCGGGTATGTCTTATTAGTTTGATGTCAAAGCTGATACGATTAAGCAAAAACAACCCCAAGCTTCTACGCTTTCGCGCTCCCGGTGTGGCCTAACTGAATATAACTCGCGATCCATACTTTTTTTTTTAAAAAAAAAGAGGAAATCAGCGCGCACACGTCCGCTCAGGCCGAAAGTCATCGGCCATTCTGCAAGGCCTGCCAAAAGGGTTCAAAATCTCGGTATTTCTGCTGGTAAACCAAACACAGATTTATCCCCAAAAACATTTCTTCGTGAAGATTTGTCTATTGTCAGAGGCGATTCCCTTACAATGGCAAGCAGGCTCAGCGCTCCAAGCAAAAGTAGAGACAGTGTCACTCCCCAGCGAGCCATGGCGAAGACCCAAAGGCGCACACTCGGCTAGACTTTATACCTCCACTTGGCGCACGCGGGGTCGTGCGGCGATGCCTATCAACTACTGAGACATCAAGACGAAGCACGAAGTTGGGCGCAACACGTACGCTGGCAGCTGCACGCGACATACTTTTACGCCGCAACAAACTATTCTCGAAAATTCAAGAAAATACATAAGGGATGCACAATACGTACCAATATTATCAAAATATCGATATTTTCTTTCGATATTCCGATATCGATACATCGATATGGCATGCAAACCGATATGCCGATATAGCGATGTTTTCGATCGATATGTCGAACGAAACTTGAAGAGAATATTGAATGTATCCCAGGCAGGCAAAGTGCACTCCAAAAGCGCGTTTGGTGCGCCACCTAACTCGGCAATTTCCGCGGAAATAGTTGCGCTCCTTCTGTGCGCATCAGCAGCAATTATTTTCCGCAAATTTCGCGCTCATTGACCCTTTGAGTCGCACACTTTGCTTTGTACGTGAACACTTTGAACGTTACTACTTTTCTAGTCTTTAGGGCACTAAGAACCCCACTAGTTCAAATCCGACGTCTGGGAGTGGCCGCATCCCGATGTTCAGGTGGTCATTTATAACTGACATTGTCAGTGTCGGGTTTTGAGGCCCATATTCAGGGAGTGCATGAGTTAAAACGATTTCTGAGCACAAATATTTCCGAGCGATTCACTATGACCCTCCAACAATAAAAACTTTGAAAAGTTAAAAGAATAACCTACAGGTGACAATTACAAAGCAAAAGCATCGTTCTTTTTTCAAAGAGAAGAGCTAAGTATGTGATGCATTTCAAAAAATAGGCTACAGAAGGTGAATAGCTGTAGGCAAGGCCCTAAGTAATGCTTTTTCAAGTGCATATATGCATTTTTCTCAAAACGCAACTCTGATACGGCCAATACCGTAGGTGTCATTTATAAATGACATTGTGATTTCCAGCGCAAAAGCGAACTATCAAGAAGGCTCATACTTATGATTGCACTCACTCTGGTAATTCAACACAGAGGATCATCTCTTCATAATTACTGGACCGGAGGAACACATTTCTTAATTTTGGAATGTCAGTTACAAATGACATCATGCTTTCCGAACGGTTGAGCCATCGCTTATTCTCTGGCCACGCCGATGCAGTCGTAAATGTCAGCACGCCAGAGCAGGGCACCAAGAGACATACACACAAGCTCGCCTCGATGCACGACTTGCCCCTCCCCCCCCCCCCCCACTACCTTGATTCCCTTTCCCTCGGCACGGAAAGAAATAATATCACCCTCCTCCTGTCCCTTATGCTCTAATCACTGGCAAACGCAGGTAGTGCAACACTCTGGCGTAATGTCGCCGTGTCATTTATAAACGACATATGTGCTAGCCCCAGTTAAATATTGGCTTCCCTCCTACAACGGGGTTCCTTTCAGCCGGCATTTCTCCCCCTCTCATAATGTCATTCATAAACAAGGTAGGCGTACGCCAGACCGCGTCGTGGCGTAACAGGCTTCGCTTACCGCGAATCACTGTTCCGCCACTCCACGCCTGGCGGATGCCTACCTTGGCCTGCCGGCAGCTGCCAATTGACGAGTAGGATCCTGCGGGGCAAGTCAGTAGGACGCCCTGCGTGCGTCACTCTCCGCACGGTCGCAACAATGCTCATGTTCTGCCTTCCGAACGTATCTTACATCAGCCTTTTCTTATCGATGCCGCTCAACCAGTCCTAGCCTACCCTTACCTGACCGAGCCTAGCCTACCCAGGCCCCTACTAACCTAACCGAGCGTAACCCACTCCTGTCACTGATCCGCCCCTCCACGACAGGCGCATGGCGCATACTGACTTGACCTAACCGGCGGATTCATAATTTTGGACCACATGTGAAAATTATCTAAGAAACCGCTTGGGCTGCGGTGCCCCTGAGGGGAGGTTGACTCTGGTATGATGCAAGAAAGATGTGGTACAAATTTGAGCTTTCTGCGTCTAACCGTTCTCGAGAAATCGCGCGGACAAACAGACAGACAAAACATTTTTGACCCAGTCGGTCCAGGGCTTCGCTATCACTCAGCCAATGACGGACGTGATTTTAAAAATGCATTCGAAAAATCGTTACCCATACTTTGTAGTAGGACCTAGTAAGTCAAAGAAGTCACCAAGAAGTATACAAGGTAGGCGTACGCCAGACCGCGTCGTGGCGTAACAGGCTTCGCTCATCGCGAATCACTGTTCCGCCACTCCACGCCTGGCGCACGCCTACCTTGGCCTGCCGGCGGCTGTCACCTGACCACTACGACCCTGCGAGGCCAATCAGTCAGTAGGACGCCCTGCGGGCGTCACTCTCTCCGCACGGTCGGAATCACGCCCATGTTCTGGCTTCCGAACGTTTCTTACATCATCCTTTCGTTATCAATGCCGCTCAACCAGCCCTAACCTACCCTTACCTGCCTGAACCTTACCTAACCAGGCCCCCACTAACCTAACCGAGGGTGATGCACTCGAGTCACTGATCCGCCCCTCCACGACAGGCGCATGGCGCGTACTGACCTCACCTAACTGGTGGATATTAAATTTTAGACCACTTGTGAAAATTATCTAAGAAACCGCTTGAGCTGCGGTGCCCCTGAGGGAAGGTTGACTCTGGTATGATGCAAGAAAGATGTAGTCCAAATTTGAGCTTTCTACGTCTAACCGTTCTCGAGAATTCGCGCGAACAAACAAACAGACAGACAAAACATTTTTGACCCAGTCGGTCCAGGGCTTCGCTATCGCTTAGCCAATAAATGCAGGGGAATAATCAAAATCTTTTCACAATTTAAAGCATTAAATAAGCCAAAAAATCCATGTTGAAACACATAACATTTTAACAAACAATGTTCAAAAATTTAAAAAAAAAAAACTTTCAGTGCCGCAGATACCGCACTTGACCTAGGCGCGACCACGATCATGTTCTGGCTTCCGAACATATCTTACATCATCCTTCCGTTGCCAATGCCGCTCAACCAGTCCTAACCTCCCCTTATCTGCCTGCACCTAACCCAACTTAACCGAGAGTAACCCACTCGAGTCACTGATCCGACCCTCCCTGACAGGCGCATGGCGCATACTGACCGAACCCAACCGGTGGATTTGAAATTTAATACTATTTGTGAAAATCATCTAAGATACCGCTGGAGCTGCGGCGACCCTGAGGGGAGGTTGACTTTGGTATGATGCAAGAAAGATGTGGTCCAAATCTTTCTACGTCTAACCGTTCTCCAGAAATGGCGCGGACAAACAGACAGACAAAACATTTTTGCCCTAGTCGGGTAAGGCCTTTGCTATCGCTCAGCCAAAAACTTACAAAGTGCAAATCTTTCAGTATTAATGTCAGATACCAAAAACTTGCACTTCTGTGTAATGCCAAGTTGTAATATATTATATGACCTAATCGGGTAAGGGCTTCGCTTTCGCTCAGCCAACCAGGTGTCCTACCTCAGCCGTGCCAGGGAAAAGGTAGGCAAGCCCGCAACATTAGCTTCTCGCGAGGTGTCCACTCTTGGCGCCCAGCTCTGAGCCGGTCACCAGCTGCAGACGACGCGCTGTAGAGGTTAGGTCAATCTTAATCTGTTTGCATCCGTGCGGCATTTTCCGATTCGAGCTGAAAGATGGCAAAATAACGAGCTATCGGCGCCTACTCAAACTTTATTGATACTTAGTTTCTACTCTGCTGTTCGCATTTCGGCCAACGGAGAAGTGGCGCCATGCCACTCTGCAGTGCCCAGCTGGACACCTTGCGCGAGACTAGTGTTGCGGGCTTGCCTACGTTTTTCCTGGCGCGGCTGAGCTGGGGCACCTGGTATAGAAGGGTCAATCTTTGAAGTGGAATAAGTAGAGCAAAGCCTCAGCCTTCCCTGTAACTCATTGCCAAGTTCTACTGTATTGTATAGTAGGGTCGTTTAAGTGAAATATGTACTAATAATCAAGTTTGTGCAGACAACACGTAAATGCATAGCACGGTACATATTATAGGTTTGGGAACATTCACTTCTACTACGAAAATAAAGAAACACATGTTCAACAAATGTGAACACACAAGAGAAAAAGTCCCAAAATAAACAAAGACCACTACAAGCTAGAAAAAAATGTATTACGTGTTCAACAAATATAAACATCTTAGAAGTCAACAATGTCAACAGATAAGAAGAGCACCACTATAGGTTTAAAGCAAAGACACTTTTACATTACACTACTTTTGCGTAATGTTGCTTAACAAATTGTTGAATTTAGAAACAAAGTATGGTCCACATTTCTCCACCCACATAGACTCGGCCACATACTCAACAGGAACTTACCGTTCATAACGCTCTTAGTTCTGCAGTACATCTTAAGTTTCCCCCAGTGGCCTTCAAAAATATTTGAGCAGACGCCTGTGCTTAATTTGAAATTCTTAGAGTGATTCACTGTCTCGTGGATATAGCCAGTGTCGTCCCGTCCAGTCCATCATAGGCTTTGCAACAATCCGTCCAGATTGTTGACGGCGGCTTGACGTCTTTTTAGATTTCAGGCAGTACGGTGCACCGGTCCCTCTTTCCACCATATACGACACTTCACCAGTGTCAATCATGCCTAGCACCCAGGTTGTTTTGCGTTGACTCTTCACTCTATTGCATTTTTTTTCTTGTGACGGCACTCATCAATTTGGACAATACGTCCAACACCACCGACGGTTTGTGATGACAACGTAAGCAGCTTCCATGCCATAAGCAGATTTAAAGTAGGAAAGGTAAACATTATTAAAAGATTTTTTATAATTTGTATTACTTCAATTAATTTTCAATGGACACACCTGAAATACTGGACCACTGTTGCTTTAGTATAGCCAGTAACATCAGTAACATTCATTGTTACTTAGATCCTGGCATGACTTGCCCAAAGCCATAAGGGTACAAAAAAATTCCTCAACGTCCACCTTTGTTCCTTGCCCATCAGCTAAATTAGTAAATCTTCTGCACTTCTTGCTGTCTAAAGCGAATTCCCTTGTTAAGTTAAAATATGTAGTACCAAGAATGGAAATATGCCGAAGAATCACTTTTAAATGCACAAAGGCATGGAAATATGCTAAAGAATTATTTCTGAATTTCTTGCACATACGTTTCTAATCGCTGTTCTTAATTCGTGTACACATGGTTCGACATTTGGCACACCTAAGGCTTCAAAAGCTTTTCTTCTTGCATCATTTCAACTATTTCTTTTGCACTTCTCCGAAATAAGCTAAAGATATCTCAATTGCCAGACGCGAGAGAACCATTTTTCGAACACTGAACACTTACCGGACAGGACTGCTTCAGGGAAGCTCCAGGTTGAGACACAGCTGCGCCGGAAGACACTTTCGTTGGGGGGTGAGGGGCAACCTGCCAAAGGGCCCGCAGACCCCCCAAAAGGGCCCGTCGAAATTCGATCTTCCAGACGTTCAGAAGATTGATAATATGGCTCCTTTGTCATCGTGAGCGCAGCGAGCGAAATTCGCCTTGCCTTCGGCTCCCCCCCCCCTTCCGGCGCCGCTGTTGAGACAGGTCAAGACCGGTGCGGGGGAGTGAAGAGGGGGAGGGCATGATGGTTACCTTGCGGCCGATAGGTGGCGCACGGTTGCCACCAAACGGTCGTGACACATCTGCAGCGAGAGCTAAGCCTCGCGAATCTTTGAGTCGGCTCGTGTCTGACGCCCGCGGTGCACACACTCTCTGCTGCGGTATCTCCACACTACAGATTGGTCGGCTGCATAGGGCATATTAAAGTCTGGTCTGGTACAAGAACACAGGTCGAGAACGAGAACAATGCCTGTGCTGGTCTAGGGATAGGAACGGATTATTTTCGGTGTCCTACGTACAAAACAAGATCCAAGTCTCCGCTTTGAAATGAAATGCAGGGTTGGATGTAATATTGTGCATCGACCTTCTCGTACATGTTGTTAACCAACATTGTTGCGTGGCTGTATGTACCGCCCATCCTAAGCTTTCGAATTTTCACGGGTATTGGGCGGTAATGGGTAAACTACAAGGGGCGATTCACTTTGGGGTTCAGGGCTCAGGGCTCTACACCGATAGTTGGTACTACACGGGCAGTAACAAGATATGCGTACGCCAGACCGCCTCGTGGCGTAACAGACTTCGCTCATCGCGAATCACTGTTTCGCCACTCCACGCCTGGCGCACGCCTGCACGCCTACGTTTGCCTGCCGGCGGCTGCCACCTGACGAGTAGGACCCTGAGGGGCCAATCTAGAATGACGACCCGCGGGCGAGGGGGACCCCAGGTCCAAAAATGGCGCACACTGACTAACGACTGGATTGACTGGATTCGACTGCAAATATCGCAATTGACTAAGACGACTTCAATGACTGCAAATTGACTGGAAGTGACTGGAACTGACTGGACGTGACTGGAACTAACTGGACGTGACTGGAAGCGACTGGAATGGTGACTGGACGTGACTGGAAGTGACTGGACGTGACTGGAATGGTGACTAGGCGGGTGACAGGTGGTACTATAATGACGGGAAAACGATTTAAATGTGACTGGAACACTCTAAAAACATGACTACTACCAGAAACAGCCCATGCTGTGAAGCTTTTGCGAACTTTGGCTGACGCCATTCTCGATAAACGCCTGTACAATAGGCAACATAACTGCCAGCGCCTGGAGGGTAGGCCACCCGACCCATCGGCCTCCCCATTCTCGCTACCGCTACCCCGCGCAAGCGCCGGCTGCCGGCAACCTCAGTCAGGCAGACGGCACCCTTTCTGTTGTCGTTTACGTGCTCGAGACCAGCGAGACCCCAGAAGAGTACTTTATTATTTTAATTATCTTGTTTAGCTATCAACGTCCTCATCACTTGACTTCTTCACTTCTGGGCACAGGGAACACTAGCAGTACTTTCCAATCCAAAATGCATGCTTGAAAATTTCATGTTCAAAATTAATTGCTGCTTGAATGCTTAAGTCAAAGAGTCAAAATCCTATGAATTGTTTCTTATACATTTACGAGCCCTGCAATTTCTTTTCGTCAAAATTATCAAGTAAAGTACGCTCTGTACTGTGTACCACACAATTTCGAAAGGTCATGCATATTCTTAGATGTCAAATATGTAGCAAGGGAACTGGGAAATGTCATCCTAAAGGAAGTGAGGAAATAGGGATGGAGGACCGTGATGAAACACAGTCACTTTGCTTACAATCAAAACACTGATGCCACAAGCTATATACGATCGACTATAACCTGTCTTAAGTTGTTTTAAGACGTGGGACTTCATTTATCATTTTGGGATAATATTTGAAAAAAATGAAATCCCCTCTAAATGGACCATGATTCTGTGACGTAGACTCTAAAGATTTCATTCTATTTCGTGTACTGCTGTCTGTCCAATCAATAGGCCTACGCTGCCTTCTCGCCTCTCCAGTTTTGCCGGCCGTTCCCGCATCGGTTCGCGCGCAAGACTTCGGTCCTCTTCGGGGGTTGCCGAGCGTGCCCTCGTGAAGAAACGAGCCCGCATAAACCAAAAACAGCCGGAAACGTAAATTAAATTGACTATTTCGTGACTGAAGTGACTTCTGTTGACTAAAATTATTGCGCAGTGATTTGAATGACTGGAGTGACTGCGAGTGACTGACACTGACTAGAACGACTGGAAGTGACTGGGGAAATGACTGGAACTGACTGGAGTGACTAAAAAAGTGACTATTGAGGCCACCGTACACTGACTGGACGACCTAGGAGGGTCCCCCTCGCCCGCGGGCGTCCCTTATCCGCACGGTCGGAACCTACGATTGTGTTCGGGCGGCCTTACTTAATTCTTTCATTCAATCAATGCCTCTCAACCAGTCCTAACCTACCCTTACCTGCCTCTCAGCCGAATCTCCTTAAGCCTCAAATAACATTAACTAACTGTTCGTAACCCATTTTAGTCATTGATCCGCCCCACTACGACAGGCGCATGGCGTATACTGACCTCGCCTACCCGGCGGATTTTAAGTTTTAGACCACCTGTGAAAATTATCTGTGCCCCTGAGAGGCGGTTGACTCCGGTATGATGCAGGAAAGATGTGGTTCGAATTTGAGCTTTCTGCGCCCAACCTTTCTCGCGAAATCGCGCGGCTAAACAGACAGACCGACAGATAAAACATTTTCATTAGCCCAGGTTCACTTTATAAAGACATTTCTACAATTTATCAAATACATACAGTAGCGTTACAAAATACTACAGGGAACTGTGTACAGAGTGTCCAGCGGTGAATCTCCCTCGGTAAAAAGGGGCGTTTTTTAATGCAGTTTTTAAACGCGCTCCTGCAAGGGAGACTATAGAGTTCGCTACCCTGAGCCGGGTCCCCTAGAGGGCTTGGCAACACAGTATGCCGTACGGATTCTTTGAAGCGATGCTGGCCGCCTAAAAACGTGTCGAAATATTTTCAATGCATTTGCCTTCTATGTCTAAACCACACATCGCAGAGTTGTAGTACAGTAGGCCCTCTAGGGATTTAAAGTTTCCGGAAACTTTCAAAGTTTCGGAAAGAAACGAAATATTTCCGAAATATTCCCGAAATTTTGGAAAAATTAGAAATTTTCACTGAGTTTGCTTGTATATAGTACTAAAAGGCTTAAACAATTAAAATAGTAATTTTACCGTTGATAACTGTGGTTATAAAGTTAAACTGTATGTAGGCTTCAAATCAAATTCTTAAATGAATGTTCCAAGATTTAGTAACAACCTGCAACCTTCAATCAGTACAGTGCAGAGGCCACCTCTCAAAAGTAATTTCTTTAACGTCTATCTATCCGGGTCTGTCTCTTCCTTATCGCTTGCGCGATGACCGACGAGATGTCGAGTCAGCTGGTTGGCTAACTAGTGCTACTGCGGCTGAGCGAGCGCGCAGAGCGCAGCCGGCGGCAAAGGGGACGTGAGCAGGAACTCGGCCCTCGCCGTCACCGTCGTCACAAGGAGGGCGTCCGCCACGATCGAGGCGAGTCTGTGCCGGTGCCGATAGCTGAGCCCGTGGCGTGGCGCAGCGTAGCAGCAGCGAACCTTCCCTGCAATCACGCGACTGCAGCGCGCCAGGCGGAGCGGTGGAGGGTGGAGGAAGCTTCCGGCGAACCACACACGTGCGGTTTGACAAGTTTTAACGAAGAAACCGTCGTACATGCATAAACACGCGAAAATTTCTAAAATTTCCAATTTTTTGTGCCCCTGGGAAATATTTCCAAAATTTCCGGAAATATTCCGTTTTTTTCCGGAAATATTTCCGACCGTTAAATCCCTAAGGCCCTCATTCGAAGTCGCCTCGGTCGAAGACGCCCGGGGTCCCCTCCCCGCCGGGCGAACTCGAGCGAGGTTCCCCCTCCACCGACCTGTCTCGGTCAGTGGCGCGAACCAGCGACCTCCCTCCCCTCCCGCTATGCTCGGGTGCGGCGTATTGCGGCCGGCCGGCTGGCGGTATCCCCTCCCGTCAGGCACATTAGTCTATTGTAGTAAAACTCGTGAACGTGCGTGAAATGGAGCCCATATTATTATCTAAGAAATCTTAAACGAATTTAGGTGGAGACTACGCGAAATTTCAGTAATCCTGATTGTAACGTTTCTAGCGTAGGTACCCCCTGCTCGTCACAGCGTGCACAGCACAGCCCAGCGATACCCCTATGCGATAGGTTAATTGGATGTTGCTCTCTTTCACACCTTTCCCGCCGTAACATCCGCAACATCCCGGAGAGTAGAGGAGTGGGGGTACCTCATTCGAAGACGGCGGCCATAATTTGCAGAACCGAGAGGCGTCTTCGAATGAGGGCCTACTGTACTTTCTTTATTTTGAAGTCTAGTACTTAATCGGTGTACTAGGCTATTCGGCGATGCCGTACGGCGTACGAAAAGAATGGGGCAAAGTTAACGATTTTGTCAAACTCGTCCATTTTATACAGGATGTTATAGTCAGTTTCAAACACGAAGGCCGATACATTGTAAGCAGATAGTTTATACGGATGTCGAGTGTTTCAGAACACTCCATATAAGCCAGACATTTTCATTTTACAAAGAAACGCAGGAGGAATACACTGGGATTAATGAATTAATGGTAAGGGAAGGGTCCGGCTAGCATCGCTTCACGAGTCATTACACCGTTGCCATCCCCTGATGAAATCCGCGGATTATTTGTTGTTTCCGGAAATTTACCATTTTGGCTCTCGAAAATTTTCGTGTTTTTTCCGGAAACATTTCCAGCACTCGAATCTCCCAGCTTAAAATTCCATATGAAATTTGGTCTTTCCATTGTGGAAAAAATCTATCTCGTAATTGGAACAATTCCAGATGGAATTTAGAAATTCATAAAAAAAGTCTGGATTATTTCCAGAATTTTTTATTTCCAGACATTATGGAACTTATCCATCTGGAATGCTGACTCCAGAATGGAATAATAACAATCGCTTTTTCGACTCTCTGCTGGACTAGAACAAATATCGGAACCGGCTCTCATCGAAATCTGCTGTATGATTTTCGCTTTCTCCTTCCGTTCTCGAGATACCCGATTTACCAACGCTAATTTTGATGAAATTTCATTGGCCCTGATTAATTTACTTGTAGATGCTTCACACAAAAGTTTAATCGTTTATTATCAGAGCTCCAGATTTTGTTACCACTTCAATCCATAATGGAATCTGAAATCCATCTGTTTTTCCCCACTGCTCTGGATTTGGTTTTGGAAAACCATCTGGAGATCAATTTCCCTTGTGGAATGTCATTTCCAGAACCGAAATTTCGAGAATGGAAATACGCACATCTGGAAACCAACTTATCCAGATGGATATCATGAAATCCACTATGGATTGTAAGAATCCATCGGGGAAATAAGAAACCCATCTGGGAAATAGGAAAGCAGAAATCCGGGTGGAAACTGCCTATAATCCACATGGAACTTAAAGCTGGGGCTCTAGCCCATCCGAGAACTTAGCAGTATTATTGGAGGTATATTGGTGCTTGACAGATGAATGGGCCAACTGCTGTGAGGGAACATGATTTAGAGGTCATTGAACACAAAGCTAACAAGAAGCACAGAAATATTGCGTTCTTAGGCGAGGTGCTAAGAAAAGCTTGGAAACTCTAATTTTCAATAGTCCAACGGGTGTGACCTCCATTATATCGTGGGGTACTCGCTGAAAATACATTAAAGATAAAGTCGGTCATTTCGAAGGACGAGGCTCCTTGGAAATACCAGGTCTGTCGGAAGAAAAATGAGTCACCTACTGAGCTGCGCCCTCTCATGAAAGACAGGGAGGTAGAAGTGGCACACCCAAGGAGTTGAAAAAGTTGTTCGATGACCTAAAGAACTCATTTGGGGCAATTAGTGAAAAGTATGATCAGGTATTGAGGACGATCATGACGAAGTCTCAAAGGGTGCGTGGCTGCACAAACCCATTAAAAGGACTGCAGACTGAAAGAAAAAAGAACGACACGAAAAGTACAGAGGCGTCAGTACTCCGAAGCAGGAGTTTGAAACAATATGTGATACACAAAAATGTTCAGGCAAATGGCGTGGCCAAGTACGCCAATGCAACCGAGGAAAATACGGCAACCTTGGATAACAAGCAACATGTTGAAAGGATGACACGGACACTATTCCCTGAGTCCAATCGCAGAACCCGAAAAATCAGGATTGAAATGTTTTAGTACTTTGGCGGGTGGCGGTCTTATTTAGCGGTCCACTTTCGAGTCAATTCACCAAAAGTAGGTTCCGGCCGTGAGACCAAAATTTCAACAAAAACGATTTCGGCCTTCGTGTTCGAAACCGACTATAACTTATCCGGTCACTGTCCGGAATCGGACCCTTCCGGCCGGAACTGGGTAAATTCCGGCCGTAACCGTTATTTTCGGCTCAGGAGTTCGGAGCCGTACGCTTCAGGTGTGGGTCCACACTCTTGCGTTTGTAATGCCCCAAAGTTTAATGTTTGTTTAAAATTGTATGGTTTTACACTAGAGCGCTCATACTTAACGAGGTATTCAGGAGTGTAGCGGCGTTAAGTAGGTTCACGTTTCCGGATTTTTACTGTTCAAAAACCGGCAAAGCTATATGAAATTCCTGAAAATGGAAATATTCTTATTGGAATTGCACTTTATATTTTGCCAATAAATATAGTAGTCGCTTTCACAACTAAAATGCCATGGATCACAGAGGACAAATGTTAACTTGAAATATTTAAAAATTTGGAAAATGTCCTCTCGACGCTTCTTTGCATCATTGGAAGAAATGACGACCTTTCTAGGACTGACCGTTCTCGAGAAATCGCCCGGACGAACAAACATAGAGACAGCCAAAACATTTTTGGCCTAGTCGCTGTCGCTCAGCCATTAACGTCTGATAAATCGAAATTTCTAGCTCCTGGAAGGAGGGAAACATGAAGCCCTTCAACGAGCTTGACATTTAGTACGCCCCGACTCGTATCTAGATGACCGGCTCCCGTTCCTTACTAGTCTCATGTCGACTGTTCGTTCGGGTGGACGTGCACTGGCTCATCGATGACAACGAAATTTAAGACTTTTATAACTTAGGTACACGTACGGTGGCAACAATTTTCAAATTTTCGTTTTCGTTTCTCACATGGGTTAGATAGGTTAAGGTTGGTCGCTGCATGTGGCGCGCTTCTGGAAATTAACATTTTACAACTTTGGCCATGCAAGGTTAAATATAACTTGTATAGTTAAAACAGCATCAACAAAGGAATGAAAGACAAAAGAAAGTAGGAACCAACATTGAAGAGGGTAAATCGAAGGTCCCTGAGATAAAGGCCGATGTTCCGCGCTCCCGTTGTGGGGCCTTGCAAGTTAGGGTCGATCGAAAACCTGGGTTTTAATTTAGTTTTAGTTTAGTTTTAATCCAAGGGCAAGCAATTGCCGAATGCAAAGTCGTTTGGCTCCTCCCAACCATTGTTATCACTCGTAGTCTACAAGGTAGGCGTACGCCAGACCCCGTCGTGGCATAACAGGATTCGCTCATCGCGAATCACTGATCCGCCCCTCCACGCCTGGCGCACGCCTTCCTTGGCATGCCGGCGGCTGTCTTCTGACGAGTAAGACCTTGCGGGCGTCGCTGTTTCCGCCCGGTCGCAGCTACGCTCATGTTCTGGCAGCCGGACGTAACTTACATTGCCTTTTCGTTATCAATGCCGCTCAACCAGTCCTAACCTACCCAGTCCTTCACTACCATCACCTAACCCAGCGTACAGCGTAACCTACTGGAGTCACTGATCCATCCCTTCCTGACAGGCGCGCGTCGCATACTGACCTCACCCAACCGGCGGATTTTAAATTTTAGACCACTTGTGAAAATTGTCTTAGGCCGCGGTGCCCTTGAGGGGAGATTGACTCTGGTATGATGCAAGTAAGATGTGGTCCAAATTTGAGTTCGCGACGTCTAACCGTTCCCGAGAAATCGCGTGGACGAACAGACAAAACATTTTTGACCGAGGGGTGACCCACCACCCACATTCATTGCACACCTGGAGACCCAACTCCCGAAAACCTCACTCACATTCTCACGCATTCTCGCACAATCCTAAACATCCGGCCACAATCTACGACGTTCTCGTACATGCGCTTCCATTCACACGCATTCTTGTACGTTCTTCCACAATCCCTACAAAAGCTCGCACATTCTTACCACATACCGAACGAAGCCCGAGAAACTTGCAGGAGAACCTCAACTCATTCTTACACATCCCTTCACGATCTCGTACACTCACATAAATTTCTTTTGCATTCATACCCATTCCGTCACATTCTCCTACATTCACCGACATTCTCAGACATTCTTGCATTCCATCACATTAGCACAATTCATTCACATTCACATACACTCCATTCTTACAACAATCTCTCACATTCTTATAACATTCTCGACAATCTTTTACACTCAACCGCAGAACATTCACACACGTTCAGCACACTTAACATTCAGTTGTATACGTTTTCAGGCTGTGGGTTACCCATTGTTTTCAACCCAGTCGGTCCAGGGCTTCGCTATCGCTCAGCCAATTGAAATGTATAGAAACCCGGTTGCACCAACTCTTAGATGAATAGGCAAATCCGGCGAGGACGAAAACGAAAGTGAAAGAACAATAATACTTCCCTACCGTTGTAACTAACAAACCACCCGCCTGGGTACGTTAGGTTCAGGCAGGTAGGGGTAAGTTAGGACTGTTTGAGCGGCATTGATAACGAAAAGATGATGTAAGATACGTTCGGACGGCTGACGTGGCTGCGACCGTGCGAAGAAAGAGACGCCCGCAGAGCGTCTTAAGGCCGAATCACACTAGCGGTTGGCGGGTGCGGGTGCACCTTCGGCCAGTGGGAGCGCAGCGGCGGGCGGGTGCGGGTGACAGAATAGCCGTCCGGCTATGTTTTCACCCGCCACCCGCACCCAATCACGTAGCCCGGCAATGTCACGTGACTGCCTTTGGGGCCATCCATAATCTACGTCGACAGAAATAGGCCACTTTTTGACCCCCTCCGACCCCCTCGTTGACTGTCGTCGACGTTGCCCCCCCCCCCCCCCCCCCCCCCCCCGTTTTCGACGTCAACAATCACCATTTTTTTCGAAAACGATGGAAATACGATATTAAGCAGTGTTTGAGGCTAAGTGTATGTAATTGAAGACGGATTTCGTGTTTTGAAAACACTTCAACATCATTTCAAAAGCAAATGGTAAGAATTTATTAATAGAATAGTATTTATGAAAAGTACAATGAACGATTATTAATTATTAATAATTTCAGGTAAACACTTGTCAAATTTAGTCAGGAACATTAAAAGTGAAGGTACTTTTAAAAAGCAATTACAATTGCTTCAGTCTTGCTTGAAAGTAGGGTTGGACAAACAATATTGTTCATCGATTAATCGATTATCGATTTGAAACTCTTATTTCATCGATTTTTAACGATCAATTAAAAGTTTCCATCGATTAATTGATCGAATTTCCGAAAAGTCGCGAAAACCCCCACCCAGGCGACGCAGTCATTGTGTTTGGGGATGAAATGGTGATGCGCCAACAATGATAAACTCTGCCACCGGCTCGCACGTAAACAAACCCTCAATCGCGCGCGGCTTAGCGGGCTTGGCGCTGCTCGGCAGTCCGGTCGTTTCCTCAGTTCGGCGAAGGCGGTGGCAGCCCAGCTCGTCCTCCCTTCCCCCTCCCCTCTCGCCTGCTCTTCCCCACTGCGGAGCAGGGAACAAGTCGTTTCGCGCCGTTGCCGGGACGGTCAGACCGCCGGCAGAAAGGGAGACACAGAAGGCGCGCTGCGGGCGGTCCGTATCACTCGCTACTCTCGTGTCATCACAACGCATTTGATAATTCGGTCGGTTAACCGTCTCGCTTGTTCGGTTAATCGTTTCGTTCGTTCCCTTTTGGTTGGTGACGATTAACCGATTGATCGAAAGCATTTCATCGATTAATCGATTTAATCGTCACCGAATCGTCCAACCCTACTTGAAAGTATACGGCACGGCCCGCCGGGGCGAACGGACAGAAAGCCGCTGCGGCGGCGGCGCGGTGCCGCCACGTACCGCGCCTCGCCTCTAAATCGAAGTGTCGACGTCGACAAACCATTTACCGCCCCCCCCCCCATGTCGACACTCGTCGACGACCTAAGGAACCCCCCCCCCCCTTTGTGTCGACGTTGATTATGGATGGCCCCTTTGTGTCGTCTGCAATGTTTACGAGGGAATACCCATGCCGCTACGAAACCCATTGTTTGTTTACAGACGAGCAGACGATGTCGCGGCCTTGACGAAATACTAGATACGCGTTCTTGCCCAAGGTAGAGGACGTTTATACGAATGTAGAGGGCGGTGCCACGGAGCGGCAGCTACAACCGCACCGCGTAGTGTGATAGGCACAACCGAGACCCGCGCCCGCACCCGCCAGCCGTTAGTGTGATTTACTGACTGGCCCCGCTGGGTCCTACTCACCAGGTGACAGTCGCCGGCAGGCCAAGGTAGGCGTGCGCCAGGCGTGGAGTGGCGGAACGGTGATTCGCGGTGAGCTAAGCCCGTTACGCCACGACGCGGTCTGGCGTACGCCTACCTTGTGTTACAGTGTTGCATTAATGCAACGGCTTTTCTGACGCTTCAGATATGAAAATTCCCAATATCTATACAAGCATCTGCAACATTTGAAGATACGAAAACCAGGTTGCAACCACTCGTAGCTTGTCGGGATCTGGAATGCGATTATTTGGTGCGTTCGTGTTACGGTGTGACAAGAAGAACAACAGCCTTAGACTCATGCAATCGCGTTTTTGAGGATTTGGGTTCAAAAGTCTGTGCACTACGCGCACTGTCTTCATGTAACGTACTCGAAAGAATGACCAGTCAGGCAGCGGGGCCGTCGAAATGCAGGCCTGAGGTGCCGTTAGGTGGGCTCTGCAATGCGAGCACTCTTTCATTAACTCGCCGATCTTGCGTAGCGTCAGAGCCAAAACTTTAACACCGCCACTAAATCCGTAAAGCTAAAAGTGTTCGTGCTGATCTGACGAACATTTTTTTGGCGTGCGCTTCTCAAATAGTTTCACAGATTCGCTGTTCAATAGTCCGTACTGATGTATTTTGACAGTCTAGAAAGTTTAGGAAGGGCCCCTTACAAAAACGGTCTCCCAAAAAGTGAATTAAGGTAACGCCGTTAGTGCGTTACCGGTAACGACAACGCGTTACTTTTCAAGACAGTGGCAACGATAACGTTATCGCGTTACAAAGATGGAAACTATCGGTAACGATAACGCGCTAGTTTGAAAAGTAACGTGGACAACCCTGCAGTATTGTCTCAGACCATGCATTTCCTAGTGCATGGTTTCCCAGTTTTTTACAGTTCGAACCTTTACAAACAAGGCCCCAAAATCTCGACAGGGGCGCATACGCTTGCTGATTTTTATGAAACGGCAGTTTTCGAACCGAATTTTTTGGCACGCAAAACGCGTGAATACTGACCACAGCCACCGAAATCATCGATAAAGTGCCAGGGGCGTTCGTTTCCATGGATTTTGTGGCCTCTAACAATGGGGTGTAAGAGTCTATGGTGCAATTTAGGGGTTGAAGCCGTCGAGATTTTGATTTCTCCGTTTGGGGCCTTCTTTGTAAAGGTTCGAACTGTAATGAACCGGCTCGCGCACCATCCTAACTCTACTGAGTTCGGCGCAAGATGGGCGCAAAGTGACAGTAAAAACAAGACTAATTTTTCAGTTTTTTTTTTTTTTTGAGTTTATTACACTTTCATTGTGTCGATTTAAGTCGCGCCGGGTATTTTTGAACCCTCTGCTACCATTATTGATCAATTCCGAAACTCTACGACCCCTGACTCAAAAACTACCCCCACCCCCTCTAAAATTAGGGGATGGTCATAGGGGGTCGAAATTCAGGATTCAGCAGCTGCAATGGTCCATGAGTTCATGCCTACTGTAAAATTGACAATTTTCGCCCACCACATGGGGTTTGTCGGCGCCCTTCTCAGCTATTTTCGACATTGTCGCAGTTAAGGGGGGTGGTTCCACCCCTTGGAGTAAATCAATAAAATTGGCGTCCAGGGACTTCGAAGATGAACCTCTAGCACACGCTCACACGGAGTTTCAGCTCTTTAGGTCGACTAGCAACGAAATAGCGGACTCCGGAAAAAGTGGACCGCTAATTTTGGTCGCCAATGTATAAACAATTTGAATCGGCCGTTCTCTCTACCCCCAGACTGTCCCCCGACGGCACGCATGGCACTCTGGCTCGCACCGGCCGACCCCGCGCCGCCAAGAGCCGCGGGGGCCACCGCGCGCGAACGTTTTTTCGTTGGCGGCGGAGCATTGAGGTCCCACGGGTGCCACGGCGCCGCACTGCCTGACTGGTCCTGCTATGGCGTACGTTACACGCTGTCTTCGCTAACTGGAACCATCATTGAAAACGTAGTCGCTGAAACTCGCGGACTGTTGCAATTTTATTTGCGACTGATCGGTTGGTACCACTAGTAGCTTGTTTGGAGACGTAACGGCAATCATGTTATAGATTTTTGTCAGTTTGACAATAATACAGCCGGGCTTTTATGACACGGTTTCGGAAATCGCTACTCTCCACATGTACACGTTTTTTTGATCGTTGAGTGCGGCACTCTAAATTTGACGGTCACGGAACCAAGTTCTTTGCACGCGGATACGAAAATCGTTTTAGTCTCTGCACACGCACTGTGTTCGCTGACTGCAATCATTCACATTTATGATGACCCGGTTGCAACCACTCGTTATTACCCACTGCCAGGCCAGGGTGTCATAACTTATAACAAGGTAGGCTTACGCCAGACCGCGTCGTGGCGTAACAGGCTTCGCTCATCGCGAATCACTGTTCCGCCACTCCACGCCTGGCGCACGCCGACCTTGGCCTGCCGGCGGCTGCCACTTGACGAGTAGGATCCTGCGGGGCGAGTCAGTAGGACGCCCTGCGGGCGTCACTCTCTCCGCACGGTCGCAACCACGCTCATGTTCTGCCTTCCGAACGTATCTTACATCAGCCTATTCTTATCAATGCCGCTCAACCAGTCCTAACCTACCCTTACCTGCCCGAGCCTAGCCTATCCTGGCCCCTACTAACCTAACCGAGCGTAACCCACTCGCGTCACTGATCCGCCCCTCCACGACAGGCGCATGGCGCATACTGACTTTACCCAACCGTCAGATTTATTGGCTGAGCGATAGCGAAGCCCTGGACCGACTGGGTCAAAAATGTTTTGTCTGTCTGTCTGTCTGTTTGTTTGTCCGCGCGATTTCTCGAGAACGGTGAGACGTAGAAAGCTCAAATTTCGTCCATATCTTTCTTGCATCATACCAGAGTCAACCTCCCCTCAGGGGCACCGCAGCTCAAGCGGTTTCTTAGATAATTTTTACATGTGGACCAAAATTATAAATCCGCCGGTTGGGTAAAGTCAGTATGCGCCATGCGCCTGTCGTGGAGGGGCGGATCAGTGACGCGAGTGGGTTACGCTCGGTTAGGTTAGTAGGGGCCTGGGTAGGCTAGGCTCGGGCAGGTAAGGGTAGGTTAGGACTGGTTGAGTGGCATTGATCAGAAAAGGCTGATGTAAGATACGCTCGGAAGGCAGAACATGAGCGTGGTGGCGACCGTGCGGAGAGAGTGACGCCCGCAGGGCGTCCTACTGACTCGCCCCGCAGGATCCTACTCGTCAAGTGGCAGCCGGGTCATTCCACGCCAAGTGATCCAACTGCAAAAATTCGATGTGCCTGGAAGCGAAATAAAAGCGATTTAAAGTGGGCCATGTACGGCCGCCGGCGAGGTGATATGCAAAAACAATATTTTGAACCACGCATCGGATCGCAAAACCGAGCACACCAAAAAATAGGTCTTGCGATTCTGACCACCTTAGCCGTTTTTGAAAATTTTTGTCAACAATTCTTCAAAAACAAAATGCGTACTAAACTTTTGGAAATTCACAAAAGCTATGACTATCCATATCATTCTACGAAACGTATATCAAAAAATTTGTCAACTCACAAACATGCAATGAAAAAAGAATGGGGAGGGTAATATTTTCTGTTGCCGAGAAATCTTCTATTTCGTTCCCTTCTCAGTTCGCGGCGCCGTCTGCTGCTGCGGTCGCCATGTTCCTCGCGCGAGGCTTGAACATAACCTCACTGCAGTTTGTCAGCCAGCTCCCTAAAATTTTCTGCACATGAATTCAAAGTCCTTCGTCCAAAACTGGTCAGTCGGCGACGAATACTTTTCGCCCTAAATCCAACAGTCCAGCTAAAGACGTGAACACAACAGCCCTCCTAACCTCGCGCGAGGCCGCTCTCCCGGCCGCGGCGCACGGAACATGGCGACCGCAGCAGCAGACGGCGCCGCGAGCTGAAAAGGGAACGAAAAAGAAGATTTCTCGGCAACAGAAAATATTACCCTCCCCATTCTTTTTTCATCGCATGTTTGTGAGTTGACAAATTCTTTGATATACGTTTGGTAGAATGATATGGATAGTCAGAGCTTTTGTGAATTTTCAAAAGTTTAGTACACATTTTTTCAAAATAAGAATTGTTGACGAAAATTTTCAAAAACGGCTAGGGTGGTCAGAATCGCAAGACCTACTTTTTGGTGTGCTCGGTTTTGCAATCCGATGCGTGGTTCAAAATATTGTTTTTGCATATCACCTTGCCGGCGGCCGTACATGACCCACTTTAAATCGCTTTTATTTCGCTTCCAGGCACATTTGAGGCAAATCCTTTTGGATTACGCACTATAGGCGTAGCCGAAGCCTACCCTGCAACTTTGGCTTCGATCTGTGACATCGAATTTTTGCAGTTGGATCACTTGGCGTGGAATGACCCAGCCGCCGGCAGGCCAAGGTAGGCGTGGAGTGGCGGAACAGCGATTCGCGGTGAGCGAAGCCTGTTACGCCACGACGCGGTCTGGCGTACGCCTACCTTGTAATTTTGGTCCACATTTGAAAATTATCCAAGAGACCGCTTTGGCTGCGGTGCCCCTGAGGGGAGGTTGACTCTGGTATGATGCAAGAAAGATGTGGTCCAAATTTGAACTTTCTACGTCTAACCGTTCTCGAGAAATCGCGCGGACAAACAGACAGACAAAACATTTTTGACCCAGTCGGTCCAGGGCTTCGCTATCGCTCAGCCAATTATATTTATAAATTAAATGAAAACATTTTTAGCGAAAATTGGCGATTTAAATTGTTAAAGTTTGAGCCAATAACGTTTTTGGCTGAGCGATAGCGAAGCCCTGGACCGACTGGGTCAAAAATGTTTTGTCTGTCTGTTTGTTTGTCCGCGCGATTTCTCGAGAACGGTTAGACGTAGAAAGCTCAAATTTGGACCACATCTTTCTTGCATCATACCAGAGTCAACCTCCCCTCAGGGGCACCGCAGCCGAAGCGGTTTCTTAGATAATTTTCACACGTGGACCAAAATTATGAATCCGCCGGTTGGGTAAAGTCAGTATGCGCCATGCGCCTGTCGCGGAGGGGCGGATCAGTGACACGAGTGGGCTACGCTCGGTTAGGTTAGTGGAGGCCTGGGTAGGCTAGGCCCGGGCAGGTAAGGGTAGGTTAGGACTGGTTGAGCGGCATTGATAAGAAAAGTCTGATGTAAGATACGTTCGGAAGGCAGAACATGAGCGTGGTTGCGACCGTGCGGAGAGTGACGCCCGCAGGGCGTCCTACTGACTCGCCCCGCAGGATCCTACTCGTCAAGTGGCAGCCGCCGGCAGGCTAAGGTAGGCGTGCGCCAGGCGTGGAGTGGCGGAACAGTGATTCGCGATGAGCGAAGCCTGTTACGCCACGACGCGGTCTGCCGTACGCCTACCTTGTCTTTTACAGAATACTGCATGCATTTCCACCGAAAACTGGTGATATAACGACGACAAAACGCCTAAGGTTTCGTCTGGTTGTACCCTTTTTGATATGCGTAACCTAGTTTTGGAGAATAGTCAGCCACAAGTCGTCACGGCAGACGCGGCGGCTGACCGGGCGCACATTAAATCGTCGAAATATGTATTCCGGCTGCATATGGCATAACGTGGTTGTGAAATAACGCTTCCTTGGACTTTTTACCTGTGTTCAGACCCCGCGTATGTCAATTTCGGTGAAAAACTTCGGATATTAGCCGAAGAGAGAGCCGCCGGGTGGCACTACCACCACCGCAACAGTGAGCCGAGGTTGGAGCAGCCGGGCCTGGGCCGGCGCCGACTCCTGGGAAAGCAGATGAGAATGGCAGACCGAAAACCATATGGCCACGACTCGGCTCGGGCTCGGGCGGCCTGAAGGTGTCCGGAAAAATTTTCTGGCCAGGATTATTTTTTTGCAAATTTTTCATGCTTTCAAATTTTTTTAGACTGCGTTTCAGAGTGCCCTGAACAACATATCAAAAGATGGCATCTCGATTTTTTCGCGAAATTGTTACGTTATTGTTGGACTACAAACAATTATCTGATATACAGAAATAACGACTAACTGCCACTTCTACCACAAATGCGATTCAAAGAGAAGGAAACAACATCAACAGCTAGCGATACGGAGGTTTTGCTACAATTTCGCTTTTGTGCAGAGGGATGTAGACCATGAAATACGATATACTATCACCGCTCATGCTCACTACGCCACTGCTCCGTTGTTTGAGTTGAAGTAATTCTGAAACTTGTTATGCACACAGTACGGCTACTCTCCTATGCACCAACGTCAAATTCAGAATTACTTCCGCCTTAGAAGGCGCCGAAATCATGCAGCCAAAGTTGAAAAATAAAAACTCGATATGCCTTACACCACGTTTCGCTCTCCGGGCTTTCTGACCTACGTTGGTGCACAGGAGAGTAGCCGTACAGTGCGCAGAACAAGTTTCGGAATTACTTCCACTCAAACAACGGAGTAATGGCGTAGGGCAGACAGCCAGGAGAGCGAAACGTGGTGTGTGTTGATAGTAAACAAACAATGTTCCCGACGGTATCGGAGGTATCTGCCGAGTCTCCTTGAACCACATATTACAGCACAACCGTTAAATTCTATCGAAAAGAAGAATTTAAGTGACTCGCAGACGACGCCGGGACGACATCATGCACTGGGGGAGGTTGTAACTTTGAACGGCAAAACATATCGCAAATCGCGACGGACTATTAAAGAGTTGACTAAACTCTTCGTGGGGTAGACGTTGTAGCTACGTTCGCGTCGTTGGGGTGTCGCGGCGCGCGTCACTTTAATCTCAACGTCCCTCTGCCGCGCGCCCCGTGTTGGGTACTCTGCTGGTAAACCAAAGACGTCCATCTTGACTCGCGGCGCGGGGCAGTAAAGTTATACTTTTAACTTAAACTCTGCGTTCAATAAATGCCATTAAATCGAAAAACGTCAATTTTATGTTACACGTCTTTAACGGTATTACGATTTATTTGGTTATTATTGGAGTAAGGGTCCTGAACTTTGACAGTAATTGGTCGTAGTATTTAGCTTCACGGTAAATAATGGCACCCTGCTCGTAGCTTGTCGGAGAGAGTCGGAGGAGTTGCAATCATGCAGCAGGTTCATATCACAGGTTGAAAGTCATACAACCTGGTATTTATTGAACACGGATAAGAAAATAACTCTGCACAAGCACTAAATTCGCTGCCTGCGAAATTAGAAATTTATGAAGACCCGGTTGCAGACATTTGCAGCTGGATCGGTAACTGAATTAGTATTATGCGGCTGGTTTACATAACAGTGCGTTCGTCATGCAACCAGGTTTTAATAAATTTCAATTTTTAATGATCGCGGTCACCAAACCTCGTGCATTAAAATAGTTAGGCAATTTTCGTACGCAATAAAAACCCCGTTGCAACTGTCATACTGTTATGAACCCGCCGCAAAGCTGCAACTGAGCCTCCTACAAGCTACGAGTGGTTCCAACCGGGTTCTTACATTTTTCAGTGGTTGCAGCCAGCCAGCATAACTGGTTGGGAGACTTTCGGACCCGAAACGTCACAAGGCCCGTTAGCATGACTCCACACTAAATGCCAATGTACAATTTTGCACATTGTAATGTACAGATCTGAGCATGCGTCATAATGTAAAATATCGTACATTAAAATGTATAAATTTGTACATTGTAATGTACAAGGGTTTCCAAACTGTACATTGTAATGCACAAGAAACGTACGGTAAAGAAAATGCACAAGTATTGTGCATTGTAATGTATCGCTTTGTGCATTGAAATGTACAATATTGTACATTTTAATGTATGCTCAGATCAGTACGTTACAATGTACAAAAAAAGGGCATTAACATTTAGTGTGTCTAAGGCTGTTGTCAGAGCTCATGATTGCCGTCACGTAGCCAACACGTTTGGATTGGTTGCAACCGGGTTTGCATCATGAATTTCAAATGTCCCAGTCAGCGCGCAAAAGTGCATGTGCAGACATCAAGTATTTTCGTAGCCGCGTTAAAAAAAACGCGGTTGCATTTACTGTTAAACCGTAACACGAAGGCACCAAATAATTGCATTTCAGATCCCGACACGCTTCGAGTAGTTGCAATCGGGGTTTTCAAATGTTGCAGACAGCAAACAAACTGAGTGTGTAGCTATAAGGGATTTCCATGGCGCAGTTCAATAAAAACCCGGTTGCATTCCTGTCAAACCGCAATACGGACGTACCAAATAACCGCATTTCAGATCCCGACAAGCTAACTGTGGGTGCAACCGGGTTCTTATACATTTTAATGGTTTAAGTGAGCGAGCACGACACGTGTGCCGAATTTAGACACTTTCTTTTAGTACGCGTTAAAACCCGGTTTGCATGACTGTCAAACTGTTCCAAAAGACCAGGTCGTGATTACCATCAGGTCCCCGACAGGCTTCGAGTGCTTGCAAATAGGTTTTTTTATCTCCAAATCCTGGAGACAGCGAACAAAATGCCTTTGTAGTTGTAAGGGATATTCGTAGCCGTATTCATTTAAAACCCGGTTCCATTCTTGTCAAACCGTAACACGAACGCACCAAATCCTCGCATTTCAGATTGCATTCCAGACAAGCTAAGAGTGGTTGCAAGCGGGATTTCATATCTTGAAATGTTGCAGACAGCGAACAAAACGCGTGTGTAGACATTAGAAATTTTCGTATCCCAAGCGCCATAACAGCCCATTGCATGAATGCAACACTGTAATATCCGCATTATCTAAATAGGTATTTCCAATGAGGTTCGAGAACGAAAGTCGAAGAGGAACGAATATGTGAAATCACACGGCGAAGAGCGTCTCCGCTGCGGTTCGCTGGCTGGTTTGTCATACTACCCGCTTCCGCTCTGGAAGTATTATTTTTTATGTTTTATAGAGAGCGAACACAGCGCGTGTGCCGAGTTCACTTTCGTATTCGTATGCGATATAGGTTGCGTGACTGTCAAACTGTTGTCAGAGACTAGCTCATGATTGTTATCACGTCCCCGACAAGATTCGAGTGGTTGCAACCGGGGTTTCATATTTTGATACGTTGCAACACTTGCAACCCCGAGAAGCTGCGAGTCGTTGCATGCGGTTTTTATAAAGTTCAAATGTCTCCGTATACGATCAAAATGCATTTGCAGTGATAGGGAATTTTCGTATCCGGTTGTTATGGAACCCGGTTGCATGACTGTCTGACAGTTGTAAGTGACCAGCTCATAATTGCAGTCGCATCCCCGGCAGGCTACGAGAGGGTGCAACCGGGTTTTTGTAAATTTTATATGTCGCGGTCAACGAACAGTTATGTAAACTGCACTTCTTGTGTGCACTTGAAACCACACGCCCACACAGTATCAGTGCTTGGGAACAGGGTTTACTACCGTCTTTCTCCGTTCGGATAGTCTTAGTGCTGGGCCTGTTTTGGCACTCGTCGCCGCGCGCTCCTCAAAGTCATTTGCACGCACGCCAGGTCAGCTTCTCTGGGCGTGCTATACTATGAATTCCACGCTACGGAGGCATTTGAATTTTAGCGCGCGAGTATAACAATCATGGCGGTGCGGCGAACTAGAGGGTGACCCTAACCTCCCTGTTACTCTACATCCGAAATCATCGGTATTTCTACGTGCCACCGGCGAACGAGAAATAAAGAGATCATATTTGTCGATTTTTTCATTTAGCAGCGGGCTGAGTAGCTGCGGGCACTAAATATTGAAAATCACCGAAATTAAAATGGCGACAGGAGCCCGATCGGCGGGGTTCGCCGTAGAGGGCAGCACTGTACTATACCATGTTCATTTTAGGAAGAGTCTCAAAGCAGAAGTTGGTGCTGGAGCTGCTTCCTCAGCAACTGCAGCAACACCGACCGATACACATTAGGCAGTGCTTGGGGACCCGGGCGACGGTCCGCACACATGTTTCGTTCCGGCAGGGGGCGTCGACCTTGGGGTAGTGTAAGGCAAGGGCGCCAAAGGTGAAATTTTCAATTACTTCAAATATCGACGCGGTTTAAACGGCACCATGTTTGGATATACATTACCAATAACCTGTCCAAATTTCAAACGATAATCTCCAAAATTACGGCCTACACGGCCTAAAATATATTAGCGTGGGCTACAAATTTTCCTAACAGGAAAAAAAAAGTTAGGCTAAAAATTAAATTTTAGGGGTGAATTTTATATGAAGTAACGTGAAATTCTGCTCTGAACACGTTAATGTGAGGAATTCAATTGAAATTCGAACGGAAATTTGATCGCATGTGCTGATTTAAAGGTCTCCAGCGGCAGCCGCACATGCGAGGTTCGACCGGAGCTGGCTCGGGTCCCCTCCTCTCCTTGGCATCCATAGCTACCGCAGCAACACCGGGGCTCTTCCTAAAATGAACATGGTGTAGGACCTCGGACGCGGGGTAGCGCCCCGGCCCCGACCGGCTCGCGACAGAACTTTTCAGAGGACCACTGCTGTTTTCGGCCTCTGCGGGCCGATTTTGAGTCGTCTTCTGACGTTCGCGACGGCTAAACTGTTGGAGATATCGACTTTAAATTTTGTGATGAAGTAGAAAAAGGTTCAATCTTAATGACGGCGTGTTCAAAAAAATTATGAACCACTCAGACATACCTAAAACCTAGACTTTGCGCTACAATTGCTTTCTTCCCCGGTCACGGAAAAATAATCCCCTATACCGTTCTGTAGTCTGTTCTTTGTTCTATTCAATGGTACGTGTCCGAGCTCTGTGCGTTGAACGGTCTGGCGTCAATCTTGATACCAGCGAACCTCTGCACAGCGCAATTTGAACATTTTTCGGGACTGCTCGGATGTTGGGGATAATATTGCAGCGACCCAGCTATGCGCCGCCCCCGCACTGCCTCCCCCGCCCCGCTGACCCTACGCATGTGCTGCACGGTATAATAGGAGAAGACACCGACTCGTGCGGAGCGAGGTGCCCCCCGCCGGGTCGGTGCCCGGCCGTCCCATTGTATTGGCGGGCAATGCCGTCAGTCCAATTTTGAAATTTTTGAACGTTTTAACGGACATCTCTCGCTGTTGTGCCATATTATTTTACTCAAAGAGACGAACAAAACGGCGTTCGGCAGTAATTTCTAGCGCTCTCTGTTCAGATGTTAAGCGGAATTTCGGTACCGGCAAGATATGCGATATCATTTGACAGCGCACGAACGGAATGAGATACAACCACCTGACAAACGCCATTCTGTTCGTTCGGAGACTGGCAGGAAAATGAACCATCTATCGACAATTTCAGAACCGCCGTTAAAAATATGCCGTTTGTAGGAGTCGTCCTTTTTTTTGTGCCCAGTGGGATCCCGGCCTGACCTGGCCCGGTCTGCATGCGTCGGGGGCGAAGCGAGACAAAAGAGGCACGGCTGGCTTGTGAAGGAGATGGTGTGGGGGAGGGTCGGCCGAGGGCTTGGTATACTTCATTCCAAATGTTACCAGGAAGCTCTGCCTAAAGCGTTCAAATTGCGCTGTGCAGAGGTTCGCTGGTATCAAGATTGACGCCATACCGTTCAAAGGACAGTGCTCGGACAAGTACCAATAGATAAAGGAAAGAACAGACTACAGAACGGTATAGGGGATTATTTTTCCGTGGCCGGAGAACGGAGCAGTCGTTGCGCAAAGTCTAGGCCGTTTTTAAGTATATTAGGGTGATTAAAAAAATTATTTGAGCCTTCATCTACTCCCTCACGAAGTTTGAAGTCGATACCTTGAACGGTTTGGCTGTGCCGATCGTTAGAAGACGACTCAAAATCGGCCCGCAAAGGCCGAAAACAGCAGTGGTCCTCTTTCCTCTTAAAAATTGCAAAACCTCGAAAATTGAAATTTGTTCTTAAACGATGTAAGCGCACACACGTCCGGCGAAAGAACAGTCGACATAAGACTGAAAGCCCGGTTCCTTGCCGTTTCTGCCAAAACGTATAGGAACGGTCTAAAAAGAATCGGATATTTTCGATAGCTGTCTTCCGAGGGCTGTCAGCTGACGAAGGGCATCATGCTAGAAAGCGGTTACTGTCATGCCATTAAAGTCAGCCGACCCAAATGAATTTTGGCGGGTGACTTATTCGGTATCGACCCCCGTTCCTTCTATGGAAGCCAGAGTAAGTTTTCGGAATTTGAAATTCCGCCTCGGAAAAGTTAGATCGGGTGCACTGACACAACTTTTCGCGGAAAACAGTCGCGGTACCGATCTCGACCACCTGTCAGGAAGCGGAATTATTTGTCGGTCACGATTGTTCCTACTTCCAGGAATCACTACTCTAGGTTCCCTCGACACGTTACGCAAGAAAAAAAAATGAATTCCAAGACCAAATGTTTCCAAACTTTTTTGGAGTCCTGAGTGCCTGTTATTTTTGAAATCACTCAGGCGCATAGGGACCTCATGCGATAATATGAAGCAATCTATGACTGACCTAAAGCTAAAACATAAGATTTTTAAATTTATTTATATCGGCTTTAGGAGGCCCATTTCAGTCAAATACCACCCTAATGCACCCTTCGGGCACAAAACTTACACACCACGAAATTTCTTGGCTGCTCCCCAATTAATCTCCTCAGAAAGGCGCAAAGCACATTTTAGAGTTGGGAGCATAGTTTTACGCCTCACCAGGGCCGTTTCCACCCACCCCCTGGTGCGCGCGTGTGCGTGCGCGCGCTTTTTCGTGCGCCAGTATGGTTCAATTTCGTTCTAAAACACTCCCCGCGCCGACGTCATTAGGTCGATCTGTATCCAACACCACGAACGAGCTGCCCTGCTGGTCCAGAGAATTTTCCAAGTATTTTCGCAAGAACACCTTGGTCTGAAAATCTCTGAAAGGAAAAGAGAAAAAGAGATCTGTAATGTCCAGAGACGAAAAGAAGGGCGAAATCTGCCCATTTTGTCTCTTTCGTTAAAGAGATCTCTTTACTGAAAAGAGGTCTTCACCTTGAAATTTTTTTACTGAAAGTCTCACATGTATCTTGCGTAATTTCATCATTTGGTGGTGGATCAGGCGGTCTATCCAAATCTGAAGTCCGTTTGTCGGCCGATTGTCTTCAAGAGATACGAGGGTTCAAAGTTCACCGGGCGACACGATTCGGATTTTCCCATGAAAACGTTGTTAACTGTGCCAAGAGGAAAATTTGAAATTATACGTCACTGAGTTCAGTAAATCGTTCGTATGGACAGGTTTTAAGCCTCAGATAGCACTAGCACACATTTTTCATGAATTTGATCGGCAGTTCGCGTAGCATTCGTCGATTAAATTAATATCTTTATTTCGGTTTGAGCTCTGTTCGAACCGTTGAAAACTGTTGTTTTTGAGCGCATTGATAAAGTTTGTTACGGAATGCACTGCGTCGTTTCCGCGTAACTCGCACGCGCTTCGTTCGAAAATGGCGAGACACGACACTGGCACGCATCCATATTCATCACGTTAGTGTGCAAATATTTGAATTTATAGAGTACAATTTTGTACACAGGGATGTACGATTTTTTAAGCAAACAAACGAACGATAAATGAACAGCAGCAGCTTCTTCTGTTAGTTGTGGCTAATAATAACAAGCTGGCCCGCCCCTCCGTCGAACCTCCTGTAATGATTAAAATCGCTAGCCTCAGCTCGTCCCGACTTGCGGTGGAGTGCGCCTTGCAGACGCACCACACGCAGCGGCCAACCCTACACTGTAAAAGATTGTCGTTTTTAAACGAATTTTTAAAGAAACTAAAGTAATTAAGAAATTTCGTAACATAACGACCTTTTCTTAAGTAGCGGATCTATTCTTCAGGCATAAGTGGTAAGCTAAATTGACTTCGCCATAGTTGGGGTGACATGTAGAAAACATACCGTATCATTATCCTCTAAAATTAAGGCCATTTGCTCATTGTACTGTACCTACCTAATCGATCTATCTTCGTTCATAAACGACTTAATTTTTTACAGTGTAAGCTTACGAGCTAAACAGTTTTCATAAAACAGAAACGCGACAAAATTTGCAAATTGTTGCCACCTTACGTTTACATACGACTTGAAGGAGTCTATCCTCCAAATTTGAAGTTTCTGTGTGAACGATAAGTCAGCGAACAGACGTCCGAACGAACAGTCGGCATCAGCCTCTAAGCCCGGCACCACACCACGAGACCTTGCACCTCGTCCTCGAGAGCCGCATTGAAAAAACATTGTAACTCGAGAACCAAGTAACTTAGAGAGATGCGCTATAAAGAGATGCGTTTTGCGTTACTGCAGAGGGCATGGGGTTCTATGTCAGTTCACCTAAATCCGTTCACCTACACAACAGATAATCGCACTCAATTTAGTCCCTTACCTTTTGTCACAACAACTGTCGCCGCATCATTTAACTTTAGAATAGCAATTATCTCCATAATGCCTTTGCCCCCATTATACTTAGCAATTATATTCAATGAGATTAAGAAGTTAGTCTATAAACAATTTTGTTTTTTAAAAAAAATGTGATAGTTATATCTGACGAGGTAAAGGTTCTACAGTGCTGTCCCATCCCACTTGTAAGTAGGATACCCCTGTGGGAGGAACCTACCCACACCCCTCACACAAACGATACACTTGGCATTCGACATTTTTGGCTGAGTAAAATATAACTAAGTCAAGTGTATTAGGCGAAGTTTCTATTAGGCAAATACGTTGTTGCGGCGAAAAAAATGAGGCCCCAATGTTTTGGTATATGAGCTGTAGATAATAGCGTATATAGATGAAAATGTTTAGGTAAACTGACGCATTACCAGGCATTGGGGGGGGGGGGGGGGGGGCTGTGAACGAGTACAGCCACCGGTCTCGAGACCAGGGACCCCGTCCTCGAGGGCCACATGTAACGACCGCTGAAACTCGAGAACTAACAAGGGGATGCCCCGAGGTTTTAGACTCAGAATTCGATGAAACTTTTTTTTGCAGTATATACTGCCCACAAGACCCTTATATTGTATGAAACTAATGTCAACGAGGAATTTTCAAAAAAATTAAAATACTCTCCTTAGGTCCATGTGTCAAAAGTGAGTTCCTAAGGGTCTGAAATTTCAAGGAAAACGCCGTAACCCCAGCCGTTTTCGATATATCGGCGAATACGTAAATGTAAATGAATCAAACAATACCTCCTTAGAAACGTGTCCAGTATGATTCCCATACATCACACGCCGATATCTCGAAAACGGCTGAGGTTAAGGCGATGAAATTTTAGCTCTTTAGGGTCCTACTTTTGCCACATTGACCTTAGGGGTCATCCATAAAGGATGTCCGGGTATTTTAGGGGGGGGGGGTCCTAGAAACCGGACATGGCCGGACGTATGGGGGGGGGGGTATTAAAAACGTGGACGTGCTCTTTAAAAAAAACGTTGTAAAGTCGTACATGACTCCGAGACGAGCTGGGAATCGAACCCACGACGCTCATTCCGCGAGAGAGCGCGCTACTGTAGAGCTACGCCGCCCGCACTGCCTGACGCTGCGCCGCAACCCTGGGTGCCATGCGCTGTGCGCTGCCGCCCGCGCCGGATAGACATCGCGTCAGCTGAGCACGTTGTGTCGCTGGGACTAACAGTGCTACCCAAGTTTGCAATTATTTGCGCAATAATGTTGAAAGTACACAGCAGATTGGCGCTTACAAATCGACTGTTTAATATACGCACATTTTTGAAAACCGGACGTCTAAAGGGGGGCGGGGGGGGGGGGGGGGTCTTAAATCCGGACATGGCCGGACATAGAGGGGGAGGGGGTTGCTTTTTCCACAAAATACCCGGACATCCTTTATGGATGACCCCTGAGGAAAGTATTTTAAATTTTTTGAAAATTCCTCGTTGACACTGTTTTCATTCAATATAAGCCCGTTTTAACGCTTCAAAAATTAATATCTCCGGAACTAGCCGATAAGGGCAGCCAAAATTTTGTATCTGGGGGTCTTGTGGGCAGTACATACCGCAAAAGATGTTTCATCGAATTCTGAGTCTGACACCTCGGGGCATCCCCTTGTAAGTACAATGACAAGCCTGCAGGCGATTCTGCTGTTCCAGCGCGCCGAACCGACCCTCGTCCCCCACGGAGTCATGAGGACTAATGACACCAGCAGCCACAGCCGGTTACGTGCGGCGCCGCTGCGGTCCCGCCGCCGACGGCCCCGAGCCACCCTTGCACGCACTCATGCATTAACTTGTAGCCTCGGGCGCCTCATGCAACATGGAAGGCGCACGCGACACGAACCACCGCGGCGCTACCGCCGGCAGGAGCCACCCGCTGCGAGATGCAGTCGGCGCAACCCGGGGACACAGAGCACGCGGTGAGCACCGACACGATACGTTTCCCTAATCGCTACCGTAGAATAAAAGAAATAAAGTGTCAATTGCGGGTCACAAGCTAGTTGTGGGTCACACTGTAAAATTATTTCGTCATGCGACAATAAATGTTAATGACGAATATTTGTCACTTAAATATTTCGTCCCTTCATGATGAGTGGCGAAATATTTTGGTAAAAATTATCGTCACGTCTGCGCTGAACGCTCAAATGTTTGATTTTCCGCCAATTTTCCTTACCTGCGATCGGATGGTACACTCTAAAGTCCTTACAAACAAAATGTAGCCGTATTACGGATGAATTTGTGCAGCCGTATTACGGATGTCGTTACGGACGGATTTGTCTGTAATACGGATGCTTTTGGTATGCATTACGGATGTTTTCTCATTTGTAGCATATGGACGTTTTAATTGTATGATACCGGTACGAAAACATCCGTTGTACAAACCAAAAGCATCTGTATTATGGACGAATCCGTACCGACATCCGTAATACGGCTGCGCAAAATCATTCGTAAGGACTTTGCAGTGTAGGGGTTACCGCAACCTCAAGTGTGATGTTCATCACACTCCAGCTGTGATAAAACCCCATGTCAGCTGCAGCTATAGTATTTTTCACTAATCACAGCTAAGTGTGATGAGCTCATCACACTTAGCTGCGATAAGTTCCATCTGTGATGTTCATTGCAGCTAAGTGTGATGAGCTCATCACACTTAGCTGCGATAAGTTCCATCTGTGATGTTCATTGGAGCTAAGTGATATGAGCCCAATGCGTCCTGTGATGAAGGTCTAACTGCAATGATCATTGCAGCTCCAGGTTTAGTATTTTTGATTTATCATACTTAGTCGTAATCAGGGCTAAGGGTATTGACTTCATTACACTTGCGATGACAGTAGTGAGGCGGCTCCGACTTCGCGCTTTGTTCTTAGGACTCATCGATTACTCTTCTAAAGCAGCCCAGGACATGGTTCTTGATCGCAATATCTAACAGGATACGTTTGGCCGCCAGAACATGAGCGTAGCGCGTCCTACTGCGACTGTCCTCGGCTTTCAAACCCGCCGGTGGCGGTTCAATATGTGCGTCAACCGGCCCCGCAGGGAACTTTCGAAATGCGACACAAATGACCAAACTTGAAGCGCGTTGTGCAAGCATTTCGGATGTAGTTACTGATCTGATTATTGGCACAGTGATTATTGAGGTCGGGATCCACCTTCTTGGCCCGTCCCGACACGTTTCGGTAGAAACGTACAGGTGCCGTGCTTATGGTTTGACGCCGACTGTTCGTTCGTTCGCTGTTCGCTGACTTATCGTTTGCACAGAAAATTTAAATTTGGAGGATTGACTCCTTTAATGACGTATATAAACGTACGGTGGCAGCAATTTTCAAATTTTGTCACGTTTCTGCTTTATGAGAATTGTTTGATTTGTTAGGTTGGCCGCTGTGCGTGGTGCGCCTGTAAGGCTCACTCGGTCGCGAGTCGTGACGGGCTGAGGTTAGCGACTCTAATCGTAACAAAAATATGTACCACCGCCACCGGACACATCTCGAGTGACTCGAGGCGGGGGCCGGGGGCCCCCGCGAACGCCGCCGGCAGGCCAAGCTGTCCAACTCCTCCTGTCGAATCAAGGTTAAGGTTCTTCAAAAAGATTAGATTTTAAAAATACGGACAGAATCTGATAGGAGCATGTCTCAGATAGCCATAAAGCCAAAATTTATCGATTTTGGTCAACATGTACCCGGCGTGCAAGGGCAAAAAACGAACGCGCAACAATCTCCCCGTGCTGAGATCCGCCATCTTCTCGCCGTTCCTGTGACGTCATACGTCTCCAGTAGACGATGCCGTTTGGTGGCTCCATTCCCTAAGGTGTCTACCACCAGGATCACAATTGCTGAATTTTTGTCGAGGGCTATCTCAGACATGCCTCTATCAGATTCTGTCCGCATTTTTAAAATCGACTTCTTTTGCGGAACCGGCACCGAGGTTCGACGGTGGGACGGGCTAGCTTGTTTCATCGGATCGGACAAACAGTTTCAAATTTCGCTTATTTTGGACCACACAAGCCTACCTTGTTGCTATCATTTTCACATTGGTACACACTGACTCACATCGTGTCATAAGGAAGCACCGACATGGACGAGGGCAGCTTTGAGACGGTGTCGTCTCGAGTATTGTGGTGGCGCCGATTCATGTCGCCAGACGACCTAAGCCCTGCGTACGTGCGCTTGCTGTACTTCATGCGAGGGAATAAGGTAAACTACCTATGTTGAATACTAATTTGCTTAGTGATAGGGAAGCCCTAGACCGACCAGGCCAAAAATGTTTTTATTGTGCATGTGTGTGTGTTTTCCGCGCGTTTTCTCGAGAACGGTTGGACGTAAAAAGCTCAAAGCTGGACCCCATCTTTCCCGCATCATACCGGAGTCACCAGGGCACCGCAGCGGTTTCTTAGATGATTTTTACAAGTGGTCCAAAAGTTAAAATCCGCCGGTTGTGCGAGGTCTGTATGCGGCATGCGCCTGTTGAGGTGGGGCGGATCAGTGACTTGAGTGGGTTACGTTGGGTTAGGTTACGTTATTTGCGGCTTGGGTCATGATCATGCGGGTAGGGTCGGTGCCGGTTAAGAGATGAACGAGTGTTGGGCCCGCTCTGTCTGTTAAACCACACTTTCATCTCGAAAACCACACAACAGGAATGTTCTGAGTATACTGTTTTGATCGGGCTGTGATGTAGTTTTATCCTCATGAACTGTTTTTTTCAAGATCGAAAAAAAATACTCCTCTATTGGAAACGTATAGACTCCGTGTCCGGGCAATAGGCGCTGCCGCAGATCAACAATCTTGGATCTCTATCATACCCAAGTTCCAGATTGAAGGTGAAAATAAAAGTCTTTGAAGACATCATTGATGTCAAGCACTACTAACATAACGATAACGACAAAAAGTAATTTCGACATTTTCCCAACATATCATTCGGACATAGCCGCTGTCGCGCGCCGCGTTTTCTCTATTCGACCGCGACCGGTGCCTGTTCCCCGCCTGCTCTAGCGGCCATCTTCAGATTTAATAAAGAGTTATTTTATTGTAAAAATAATATAAATATATAAAATGAAACATGACAGTTACCCGACCAACTGAGTGAAATGTGACCATTCCTTGGGGTAGCTCAAATAGAAATGTGGTAGGAATCTGTTCTTTCAAAAGCCTCCTGTGCCCTCTGCCTCAGCTATGCTTTTTCGCCCGCCCCTACACGTTTCGGTAGAATCGGACAGGAGCCGGGCTTATTTTCAATAAAGTTAATTCTTGGAGGGGGAGGAGGGGGGGGGGCCTTCGGGTCGCTGGGGCCGCGGGGTAGCCTGTCCAACCGTGCGCAATAGGTCACGTAAGAGTATGCGTAACTCTGCGGTGAAATTCTCGGAATTACACCTATAATTTGGTTGTTTTGGGCTGTTTAGTTACACTAGAAAAATTTTGAAGCGTAAGTGAGCACAATAGGCTTAACAGTCGAGTCCGGTCACTAGTTACAAGAGTCCCTCGGACATGGTACACCGATATTGCAAATTACGATACAAATGATTTGTACGAATTTTCAAATTCCGTAGCTGCAGTTTTCTTTGAAATACAAAAACCATTACATTGTAAGCAGTTTGGCATGTTTCTCAACGTGTGGTTCGGTGTGTTCGCTACGGCGGACCTGATGACGTCGACCGGCGGCCTGGACGCCATGAAGAGCGTACGAATAGCGATCTCCGTCTACACCGTCGCCATGGTGCACTATTTCTGTTACCGACACTCTGGAACTGCTGTCGTGTTCTTGAGCAGTTTAGCCGAAGTGGCCGTCCAAGTAGAAGAGTCGGCACCACTCCATTGCAAGGTGAGGATGGTATTTCGGAGCAAAGCTGAACCGAAAAAAAGAACTTACTGAAAAGGCACCAAACGGAAACCGCAAGCCACAAGCGCTCTAGGCAGGGCGTATGGAAAGCTGTACGCCCCCAGCAGTTCCAATAGAGGACACATTACCTTCCACAATAGACTCAATGTCATATCTCGAAGTAAAGCATACTTCATGTGATTTTATCTGGTGAATTCCTAAAGGATCTCTGGAAGTTCACAAATTCACAGTCGAAAATAATATAACTAACTGCACTCTAAATGTCCGCGGGACAATTTTGTCCAATGAAATGTTACGTTTTTAAACAAAACACGACATTGGGACAAATCGTAATGTAAAGGTGGCACGAATTTTAACATGAGATACAATCTGTCTGATAATTATGCTTCAAAGTTCGATATTTACAAACGAAACATTTTATGGGACAAAATTGTCCCATGACATTTGGGGTCATCCATAAAGGATGTCCGGGTATTTTAGAGGGGGGGGGGGGGGGTCCTAGAAACCGGACATGGCCGGACGTAAGGGGGGGGGGGGGTATTAAAAACGTGGACGTCCTCTTTTAAAAAAAACATCGTTGTAAAGTCGTACATGATTCCGAGATGAGCCGGGAATCGAACCCACGACGATCATTGCGCAAGTAAGTGCGCTACAGAAGAGCTACCCTGCCCACGCTGTCTGACGCTGCGCCGCAACCCTGGGTGCCATGCGCTTGCACTGCCACCCGCGCTGGATAGACATCGCCTCAGCTGAGCACGTCGTGTCGTCGCTGGGACTAACAGTGCTACCCAAGTTTGCAATTATTTGCGCAAAAATGTTGAAAGTACACACCAGATTGGCGCTTACAAATCGACTGTTTATTATACGCACGTTTTTGAAAACCGGACGTCCAAAGGGGGGTGGGGGTCTTAAATCCGGACATGGCCGGACATAGAGGGGGAGGGGGGTGCTTTTTCCATAAAATACCCGGACATCCTTTGTGGATGACCCCTTTAGTGTGCACGCTTCCCGAACGTTGTCACAGTTCGATCCACGTTTAGACGATTTTGGTCGATTTTGACGGTTTACCTTCGTGATCATTGAGACGTGCGCCGGGGTGCCGGGTGTTCCGGCTATTTTGCACCGTTAGTTGGGGCTGTATATCTACTCGTCAGTGGGCGCACAATGAGTCGGGCGGCCACGTCAGGTGAGCGTTGCCCGATTGCGTTCGAAAGCGTCGCACCAACGCATTGTAAAAATATTTTTCGTCACTTTACAAAAAATCTACTCTTCAATTTTGCTCGACATTAGTTCGTCACACATGTTGTGACGAAAAATGCGTCACAAGAAACAAAGGGAATGAAAGAAAATCATTTTTTGGGCCGTTTAGCGCAGAAGTGACGAATATTTTCTCACCAAAATATTTCGTTACGTGACGAGAAAATCGTGTAGTGACGAAATATTTAGGTGACAAATATTTGTCATCAATTTTTATTGTCACATTACGAAATATTTTTCCAGTGCGTATACCCGACCCTTGCCCGGTTTGGTATACCTGTAGCTCAAAATTTTCATGGAAAAGTTGTATCGTGAAAATTATGATTGCAATTTTTCACGAGAGAAGAAGAAACAACGAAAAAATTTAAACAATTAAACAATAAATACGATTTTGCTGTTCTGATTTTCTTTTGATCACTTTGTTTCATACCTATCGCGTCTGATAACGGGTACGACTCAATACTGCGGTGGCGATACTAAAATACGCTTACGGCTGCACTGTTAAAAATATTCTAGTAAAAACGCACTTGATTAATTTTTTTACTGTTAAGGTACGACTCAATTGGCACTGCGGCGGCCTTGATACTAAAATACGCTTACGGTCTGCACTGTTAAAAATATTCTAGTAACGAAACGCAACTTGATAAGATAAGTGGATAGCTTGAAATTTCATCTTTCTGGAAATCACTCGGGAACAAGTATGCGGCGAATAGATTTCTAGAAACTCATGCCTGAACGGACCTATGTTTTCGACCTTCCTTAACAGAAGAGAGAGACAGACGACCAGAGGCATGTTTTGCTCTTTTACTAGAATGCACAGTCCCATTAGCCTGAAAAACGTACGCGAGGTCAAGTGTAGCGAGGCGTGTGCGACATTCTCGGAGGTTGTTGACAGGTTTTCCGAGAAGTCAATCTGAAGCGGATATTGGAACCCGGACCATCCAAATCACTAATAAAATCTGCTCCGAAATTTAAATGAATTCGCTCTCCTTCAAGCGAGCGCGAGTTCAATTGACTATTCCAAACATATTTTTGTTTGAACAAATTTTCGAAATCAACGAGACGTTACCGACTGAGCTACCGACTGCATTGCGTCTGCTGTGCGGGGCGAACATGTGCTTCTCCGTCTCTCTTGCACTCCAGCAACCAGTCGGGTGCTCCATCTCTCTCCCACTTCCTTAGTCTGTGCCACGCAAAAAACACAATGCTTTTGTGTGTACACAAGAGGGCCAGCATTGAGGCAGCGACCCTAACGGGACTCTTTGCCGATGGCCTAGTCAAAATTGCTAAATTCTCAAGGGAGCCCCTAGCACAAAACCAGACCGCACCAAACGCCTTATCACCCTAATTTCAGACCCGCGTTTGAACGAATACACCGTAATATAACGGGAAGCCAGTCGTCAAAAACACGAGCTGCGAAAGCCTGCCACAGTGTGGACCTGCGCGGACCCCGTGCTCGGAGTTGAGGCACTGACCCTACGTTACCGGCAAAGCTTTGGAACGAGGTCCGATAACGCGCGTCTGGCCCGACGGTTTTCTTTGGGAATTGTGTTGGGCGGATTGTCGTCACGCGGCTTTCCGCCAGAATGCATGGGCGAGACGGAGACGCCTAAAGAAAACTGCCACTTGTTTTCGCCTGTTGCGGACCAGGAGATGCTGTCACAGTTTCCGAAGTCGGACAAGAAGAAATTCAACTTCCTCCACGCTTACACGTTCGCCATCACGGTCGCGACGGTCATTGGGCGCGTCGTCATGGTGGAACCGCGTTGCGCCTTTGCCGTCGGGCGTCAAGTTTGGGGCGATCGCATCGCGCTGGACCTGTGCTTGGAGTGCTGCTTGCAGGTGACATGGGCTTTCAGTTGCTTCAGCGGATGCTTTGCGCTGTGCAACGTGATCTTGTTCATCGTCACGGCGACCTCAGCTTGCGGAAGTCTGCACAAGGGTATCGGCGCCGCCATGGAGGTAAAGGATGATTCAGGCACTATATAGCTCGTATAAAGGCATATGGCCTTACAAATCCATACAAATCGTATACAGGCCCGTAAACAACTCGTTGATTCGCATATAACAGACATGTATGGGATCATCAGTTGTCTATATGCGACAATTCTTTACTTTACGAAAAGCACATGATCATAAATGCTGGATATATGAAATGAACAATTTGAATACGATCCATTAAAAGTATTGCGAACAGCTTGTCAGTCAGTTGTATACAAGGGGTCCACAACTCTGCCTCATGGTGTACAATGATGTCGATTGCTACCACACGTTTTTATCAACTTCGAATTGTAAGCGCATTAGTAGTGTTTTGCGACCGGTTTTACCACAATTATATGGCTAAAACCTATTTCTCGTCCAGTGTTCATGATTCTTACTCGATGGTTGTGTTTGACTGACTCCACATGTGTACCATGATAGTTTCAAGTTGCTCCCCTCGGTTTGAGTTTGACCGTAAACAATTCGTACATCATAGGTTGACAACATTCGGGCAGGGAGAGTGTCATGACGGCTACTTGTTGCATTTTTTACAGATAGAACCGTGCTCTCCGAACTTGGCAGCTCTGCAAAGTCGACTGCTACGGAGCTACCGGATAATAGACACGAAGCTTGCTGTCGTCACCTGCCATTCACTAGTTTCCCCGATATCCTTACCAGTTGTGGCCACAGTGTGGGTGGGTGAGGGAATTAAAGGTGTGCGAACAGGCGTGTTCGAATTTGAACCGAACTCGAACAGATTTCATTTTAAGGCACGAAGTAAAACGGAGTTGCCGTATCGGCTGACCCGATTGGACTTTTTGTTTTCTTTTAAGCATTGCCCTTATGGCCCTCTGTAAGAATTTTCTGAAACTGTGCACATGGACGCAGGATACTTTTGCAGGGCCGCAGACGTGTTTTTACACTTTGAAAAAGCTTCCAAGTGGCCGAAAAATCGATTTAAAAGTCAGCTATCTGACTTCTTCTCATGGCGAAAGAAAGGGACACAACTATACGCGCATCTATGGTCCACAGGGCCAATTGCTGTAGATCGATAACGAGGCAAAAAATCAAAAATCTGTCTGACAGAAATATCGTGGGTGACTGGGCAAGTGCAGCAAACCAACTTTTATACTTATAAAATGTAACACTTAGCGTAAAAACGCATTTGAAATTCAGCTATCTCACTCCATCCAATGGCAAAAGAAACGGACAGAGCTACCCCTGCTCGACTCGTCAGCTGGCTGCATCCGCTATTCCATCCTTTTCTAGACCACCACCAAATCTTCCATCCTTCTTTTTTGTTGCGCAGCCCTTGCTGGGTACCCATTGTCGATGTGCCGAGTCGAGGCGGGGCCCGGCCGAGCCACGGCTACGAGAGCGGCGACTCAAGGCAGGAGGACCGTTTCGGTGGAACCCTACCCCTCCCCTCAACCCTAGAGTACGCACAACAAGCCAAGGGACCCGAGACTCATAGCGAGGCGTGCATTGGCGGGCCGCCGGGCCAAGCCGGGCGGGGACAACACCTTGCAGGCCAGCACTGGGCGGCCCGCGTATGAGAATAAAGCGGTGCACTGACCGTTACTACCCCGTTCTATTACAAAACTAATACAAACCTTCAAATATCCTTCAATTAAAAAAAAAAAAAATTAAATAAACTCGTAAAACTTAAATAGGCGGTAACGTCACCAACCCAAACCCGTGCGAAACTCCGGGCCTGCCAGTGTCTCACAGAGTGAGACAGTATCTACAAATCTACAAAATGCCCAATCATGTGCAAAACTTCCGGCCTACCAGTGTCCCACTTAGTTTGACAGTATTTTTATGTTTCGAACAGAACACTTCAAAAACTCTTCGAACCGAACGCGAACGGAATAAGTAGCGTTCAAATTCAAACCGAACACGAACGAAAAAAAAACACAAAAGCAACAAAGAACGGAGGTATAAAACCTATAAAACATCAGATTGACCAAAGCGTTCAAAAAAAGGATGTGAACAGTTTGACATTACGTTTTTATACAATCATTACATTCGGCGAATACAAGTTGGCAAATGGTCAAAAATGTGTTCGAACACGATCGGATCTGCATGAAAATCTTCGTCGAACAGTTCGGGCACGAACACTTGCTGCTCAATTTTGATCGAACTGCATGTTCGGTTCGTGTTCGAATCCGAGCATGTTCGCACACCTCTAGAGGGAATGTATACACAATGGACCTTGAAAGGTTTTCGCACCCCTAAACAAGGTAGGCGTGCGCCGGGCCGCGTCGTAGCGTAACAGGCATCGCTCATAGCAAAATACCGTTCCGCCGCTGAACGTCTAGCGTTCACTTACACCTTTGCCCTCCCGGCGACTGTCACCTGACGAGATGGACCCGGCGGGGCCAATCGGTCAGTATGACACCCTGCGGGCATCGCTCTTTCCGCGCGGACTCAACCACGCTCCTATTCTTGCGGTCGGACATTCTTACATTATCATTTCGTATTTAATGCCGTTCATCCAGTCCTACTCTATCCTGACCTAGCTGAGGCCCACCTTACGTAACCCAATCAAGTCACTGGACCGCCCTTCCACGACTGGCGTACCTGCCTCGCCAGACTGGCGGGTTTAAATTTTACACCACTTAAAGAGACCGCTTGACTTGCGGTGCCCATGAGGTTGACTCCGGTATGATGCAAGAAAGATGTGGTCCAAATACAACTTACCGTTCTCGAGAAATCGCGCGTACACACGGACAGACAAAACATTTTTGGGCCAGTTGGGTAAGGGCTTATTTCGCTAACGCTCCAACAAATTATGCGAAATAAGATGTAATGGGGGATTATTGTCTTTCAACAGTCATCGTAAAAAGCTTAACCCCCGCATTGCTAGACCTGCACGCTCAGTAGGGTGTTTCACTCCAAGCCACGGTGTAGAGACCCTGATGGCCGCCGAAACGCTGCTGTCGTTAGGGGGCGAGCTGCAACACCCATCCCGCCTACCAGCGGAGGGCCCGGCTGGCTCCAACCTCGGCTGACAAGTGCTCCGCCCACAAGCGTGGAACATAACCTCACCACGCAGACCACCGACCACAGACGCGCCTGTAATTGTCTCTTACAGAACGCTGCATGCATTTCTACCAAAAACTGGTGATATTACGACGACAAAAGGCCTAAGGTTTCGTCTGGTTGTCCCCTTTGTGATATGCGTTACCTAGTTTTGGAGAAAAGTCAGCCACAAGTCGTCACGGCAGACGCGGCGGCTGACCGGGCGCATAGTAAATCGTCGAAATATGTATTCCGGCTGCATATGTCATCACGCGGTTGTAAAATAACGCTTCCTTGGAATTTTCACCTATGTTTAGCGTTTGCAGCAATTTGAAAGTTTGCGCCCGAGCAGGAGCTGCCGGACCCGAAAGCTGCTCCGACACTGTTAAAAATATGCTGGGAATTCCTAAAGTCCCCTGGAAACTTTTTTACAAACTGATTCCTTGTTTTTTCCCAACGTATGTAATATTGAGTCTCACTCTGCTGAAAGCAAAACCCTAGAGCAGATTCGATAGAGGACACATTACCTTCCACAATAGCCACAATATTATACATCAAAGTAACGCAGTCTTTGTGATCTGGCGAATTCTTGAGGGTTCCCTGGAAATTCCCGAAGGACAGTTGGAAATAAAATTACCAAATGATCCTTCGTGATTTCCCAGGCATTATTTAACAGTGGAGCTAAGCTGGGCCGCGGCGGCCGACGCGCGCGGCAATGGCCCCCCGAGGTAGGCGTGACGGGAGTTGCAGCTCGCCCCCGCACGACAGAAGCGCTCCGGCGGCCGGCAGGGAAAACAGCAGACTGAGGTTAGGTAGTCCCGCGGCCGTGCCGCTTCTCTAAACGAAGCAGACAAACATTGACGGAACGAGCGCCATGTTGGATTTCCATGTCACCAACGACCGTAACAACAAAGAGCGTCTGTAAGATTCTGTGGACCGCCCGAAGACAACGGTAAGTGCTGACACGCACATTCATGTCTGGACACTGGCCATAGGACCTTAATGTCTTGCGATTGTTATTTTGATGGCAATTACATTCTGGAAACTAATTACGGGCATCCAACGTGGCAGACTTACGCTGGAGCATCAAACTTCCTCGATATCGGATACAGTTCTCGGTGTCGCGATGTTCTTCTTTGGATCCGGTTGGGATACAGTGAAACACCCTACTGCGTCGGGTAATCAGTGACCATGATTTAGCCACAGGTGAAATGATTCGTGGCTTGCGGATCATAGGGTAAGTGCTGCCAATATGGCCGCCTAGTGAAGATTCGAGCACTCGCTTAAGAGACACAAGACAATTCGGTGCGGCTGCTGAACGTATCCGGTGAGAAGGTGTAACGAAGAACAAGCGCCAACCCAATGCGCATGCGCAGTGGATCTGCGTGTGTTCTTCCTTTCATCTTCTTACCGGATTCTGTGACGTCACCAGTCACAACGGAATCGTCCATTTCCCCGCAGGAAACAGCTGTCGTACAAACGAAAAAAATGCTGCGCGATGTAATATAAGATGTAAAAATGGTCAAATATTTCAAGTAGTGGCATGTTGCTATTACTCCAGTGACGCCAATACGCACGGATGCATGAGCAGATGATGTATAGTGGCCTAGATACCTGTCTATGGAAACGCGATCGACTTTTCATTTCGTGCGGGAAAAGCCATTTTATGTAAATCATGGCACGAGGTTACGGCGATCCCCTATTGCAAAACAGGTTATAAAGGGTTTTGAAATGTTTAGCATCATATCCATGATTCTCATAGCGAAAATCGGGCACTTGCATAATTGGTAACCTGGTTAGGATGAAAAGTTCGATTTCGTAATTGGATAGCGAAGCCCTTACCCGAGTAGCCTAAAAATGTTTTGTCGGTCTGTCTATACGTGTCTGTCGGGAGCGATTTTTCCAGAACGGTTGGTTGTCTGAAGGGCACCGCAGATCACGCGGTTTATTAGATTATTTTTACAAGTTGTCTAGAATTTAATTCGCCGTTTGGGCGAGGTGGGTATCCGCCAGGCGTGGAGGGGCGGGTCAGCGACTGTATAACGAAACGCTAGGTTAAGTACTTTAGGTTATTTAAGGCTTGGGTAGGTTAGGCCTCATGCAGGCATGGACTGGTTGAGCGGCAACGAAAGGATAATGTATGATACGTTCGGCCCCCGAAATCGGGCGTAGTTAAGACCGTGCTCAACGCCCAGACGGACCGTCCTACTAACTCATTGGCCCCGCAGGCCGCAGGGTCCTACTAGTCAGGTGACAGCCGCCGGCAGGCCAAGGTAGGCGTGCGTCAGGCCTGTGGAGTGGCGGAACAGTGAGTCGCGGTGAGCGAAGCCTGTTACGCTACGACGCGGTCTAGCGTACACCTACCTTGTATATTTGTAGCCATTTACACCGTGCATGGTCGCTTCCGTAAATTCAAGGCGTCCCCTGGGCGCTGATCCCCTGTGTCACGGCCTGATTCCTTCCGTTTTAACGTCTGCACACTAAACGGCATGAGACTTTTCTGTCCCATAGACTGCTACAAATTTGTCCCATGACATGTTGAGATTCTGCGCAAAACATCTCATGCTACAAACTGTCCCATGAACGTCAAAGCTACTCATGTTACAATTTAGTATCTTTTATATGGGACAATTTTGTATAACTTTTTGGGACAATTAATGTGAATATTGTTAATTGAAATGGTTACCCCTACAAAACCCACCTAGCACCGCTGAAATCGAAAAGGCATGGTGGATGGTTATCCTAAATTTAATACTTAGGCAATAAAATAATATCTACATTTAGTAAGACTTCTTCCGTCCTTTCCTGAGCGCGCACCCTGCTGTTCTGGTCAATCTTGGCGCCTAGCGGGTAGGCAATGTTTACTCCTACATGCACGCGTGCTGTGCGGGCTGGCCTTCCCCCGAGTTCGCAGGCGTTCTTTCCCGGTCGTTCTTTAGTCGTCCGATGTTCGCTGACAATTCCATGTCTAATATACATCCACGGTTACCCGGAGTCCCATCAGATTGTCCCATAATTTGGGACAAGACGAAGATTGTGACCAGTGCCATGTGACAAAATTGTACCATGTATGTTACAATTAAATTGGCCCATAATAATGGGACAAAAGAAAGTCCCATGCCATTTAGTGTGCAGGATTGCAGGAGACTACTTGGGATTACGGGCGTAATCCCTCAGCTTTGTACACAGGATTACGGGGGTGGCGGCCCCCTCGCTCTGGATTAGCAAATATAGATATTTAATGTAACACACTTTCACGAAAGAGAAAACTGCAATATAAGCAAAACATACATTAGCATACATACCTATATGTTGACCAAAGGAAAAGTACAAATATCAAGATAACAGAGTACCGTTACAAACAACAACAGCACTAGCCGTCGTAGCGCCTGCAGAGGACAGGATCGGCAACCCTACGTAGGTGTCTCAGCTGAACATCCGGTATGCTACAAACAAATTAGCTGAAAGAATATTACATGTTCAAAGACAAATTGTATCACAAGTTGAGCGTATACAAATAAAAATACTTCTGGGTCAATTTCTATGCATTGACGTAAGAGCTCGTGACGTTCATGTCCTGCCCGTATACCTGAATCATGGCTCTAACCGCTTCGTACCCCATCAGGCGGTGACGCAGGGTGAGATCGACGGGTTTTCGTGGTCCACCGTTCCACTCATCATTGTCATCGTAGTTCCGATCTGCGAAGCAGGAGAGTGGCTCTCTTCGGCAAAATCTGGCGTCACCCATCAGGTTATAATGCATTCTCTGCACTGATAATTTCAAATGTTTATTGTACAATGTGGTCCGATGAACTGGTTTTATTTTTATTTTAAGCAGCGTTTAACATGAGGACAATTTGTAACGCGATTCGCATGCTAGCCTATAATAATGCGGCAACATGAATCACAGTTTTGTGACATGTGTAATGTATCAATCGCCACCTTTCGACATTAAATTCACCTACGGCATTTAGTATGCGGAAAAACCACCAAATGCAGTAGTCGCAAATTCAGAGAGGCTGTTTTGAAACACCCTTAAAAAATCTGTTTGAACTAAGCATTTTTTAGATTCTCGATGTCAGTTTCTTGACTCAAGCATGCGCATTTAGAACAATGCTGGAATCAAGCATCGAGCTAAATGCCTAACCTTGATTCAAGAAACTGACAGGGAGAATCTCAAATATGATAAATTAAAACGGATTTTTTTGAGAGAAGATTTTTGAACTAATGGTTTAGGCCAGGTTCAATATGAACGCCTACGTTATAGAAATTCTGTTGTTTTCAGCACTCAGGGCTTACGATCACATACTTTCCTCGTAATTAAAAAAGGTCCACATTGCGATTGTCAGGACTTACCCGACGCCGAGGGCCACAGTGGGACGGATTCTGAAAATGACGATCAAAACTCCGATTGTCAACAATTTCATACAGATCCCACTTGTTGACCATAGAGTATCAGGCAGGGTCCAGACTACAAAATGTATGCCTCCGAACATAGACTCCGAACAAAATGTATGCATGAATCAACGATATAGTGCTTAAATTAACCATAAATTATTCTATGTACAGCCCGAAACATGTTGTACTTGAATCAAGAGCAAATTATGTTAAATTTTAGCTGAGCTACATTCTATAGTAAAGGCGTGCGGCAGGCCTGGAGTGGCGGAGCAGTACAGCCTGTAACGCCACGGCCACGACGCGGTCTGCCGTACGCCTACCTTGTTTTAAAATTTTCGGTCGAGTCTGTTCCTAGCTCTCCCACCGCAAGGGTCGATCTTGACGTCTCTAAGCTTCTTAGGGTTGGCTGATCACTGTTTCAGGGGGTCTCTTGCGGTGGTCCTCTTACCCTTCGGAACACGCAGCCCGACTGCACGGCTCCGACCTCCTGTTGCAGGCTTACAACGGCCCATGGCTGGAGGAGTCGGCAGTGGAACGTCGTCTCCGTCTCGGCGTGATGCGGGCGGCACAGGGACGGAGCTGCGTCCTCAGGGCACCGGGGCTGGCCTTGTTCAACAGGAGGACATGCAACAAACTATTGCGCGGCTGGTTCAGTTTCACACGCGTCATCACGGACATGACTTAACGCGTCGAAAGTTGGCTGCTCCCGCGAGGAAAGACGCGTGCACCTGATGTGCACAACCGTTACCTTGCGCGCGGATTGGCGAGTCAGCGAAGAATTAGTCCTTGAAGGATCGTGACTTCATGTCCGAAATTTATATTTGCACTCCTACTGATGTCATAAACTCGGCTTTAGTGAAATGTAAAGAAATAAAATAGGTCCAGGCGCGCGGAATTGGGGCGGGCTGCCTATCGACCCGGCTGCTTTCCGGGCCCGCATCCACGCTGCCGAACACTCCAAACGTCCTTGGGATAATTCTGCCCATAAAATACTTTGTTTGAAAGCAATACATAACTGGGAAAGAATTTGAAGCATAATTATGGGACATACTGTTTCTCAATTTGTGCCACCTTTGAATTACAAATTGTCTCAATGTCGTGTTTTGGTCAGAAACGTAACACTTCATTGGATGAAATTGTCCCGTGGACTTTAAGGGCGTCGACGATGTGTCAATAAGCGCCACGATTTGTCATATTTGCACTTAAAATCCCGAAGAAACGGTATCAGGAGTATTAACAGGGCTAAAGAGGTGATAAAACAACGTTACAAAAACGTGATTTTATTGGCTGCACTGACCCTTCACAAAATTGCTCAGTTCTGTGACCTTTGCTTATCTTTTATGAGTGCACCCAGCCAGCGGCAACTCCCCCGGCCCGGCTGTGACCATGTTCGGCCGGGCTCGGTGGGGCCGGGCGCAGCAGACGGACGCCGGATTCGCCACTTATATTTCTGATACAGTAGGCTCTCATTCGAAGACGCCTCAGTCGAAGACGCCCGGGGTCGCCTCCCCGCCGGGCGAACTCTGTCCCCCTGGCACACCCGGGGTGTACACTGTAAGAAACTTCTTTGGAAATCTTCAAACAATTTGTGTCAGGTGGGCGCTGTCTGCGGAGCGCGCTGACTTGACGCCTGGGGCGCGAGCGCCCGGTGGGTAGGCACCCCTTCGTACGGGATAGGCACGTGCCAGAGTGCTGTCGCCGGCACAGCGGGCGCCGCGCGACGCACGGGCGTCACGCGGGGAGCGCCTAGCGCGGACGTGCCTGGCCGGTGGGGGAACTGCCATGCCGGGGCGCTGCCCGCCCCGGCTGATAGAGGGTAGCTAATCAGGTAGGCATCGCCCAGAGACGGGGCATGGACCAAGGTATATATTAGAGACTGGTCAGTAGCCAGTGTTGCCATTACCGCCGTGGCCAGCAGTAGCCGCTGCCCGACGGCCGCGTACTCTTTAGTGACTGATAGCCGACGCGGGGCTGGTGTGTTGACATCGAGCACTCCTTGACCACCCGTGTGCCCTCACCCGACCGAGTCCAGAGTAACCAGTACTCGTGCGTGCGTGTGTGTCCATCACTTCCTCGCACCCCTCATCACTACTCCCCGACATACGCGGGGCGATCCAGAACTACATTACTCAGCGAGTCGCCGCTACTCCCAGGTCTACGCGGCGACCCCTCAGCAGGTGCACCAGGGGTGGGCAACTGTCACACCCCTGACAGTTGGGATAGGAAATTTTCACATCATTTTTCGTAAATTTCCAAAAATAAGTTTGGATTTTGCCAAATAAAGGAAACCGGATTTTTGTGGATAGATGTTCCTAATAAAACGAAAATCAAATAAAACGTGTTAAAACCCAACTTTGGTTTTTCTGAAAAAATGTGAAAAATTTCTAAAAAAAAATTGGGATTGAAATTTTCCAAACGATAGTTTGGAATTTTCCTAAAAACATTCTTACAGTGTAGGGCGAGGGGCCCCTTCCTAAAACAATCCGTGTACACGCCTCCGCAGAATCCGTGACATTCCACAATCCCTATAAATGGCTAAAATCCCCCTCAAAGGCTCCTTTTGCGAGCACGCCTCCTGAAAGATAGACCAGGTTTCTAGAAAGAAGCCGAGAAACCGGCGCACTTAAAGTGGTTCGGCCGCCAGGGGGCCTAGTCAAGTGTGGTCCTCTGGTATACTTAATTTCGTATTTCTTAACACCGAAAAAATATAAACCCAATATGGCATACTCACTTTTTGCATTTCTCGTAGGGTACTTAGGTTTTAAGAATATATTTATATTATAATCAGATTAAAATAAAGTAGTTAAGTCGTGCGTTTGACTAGTTTTGGACCTGCCGCAAACCCAACAAAATTGATGCGTCTCATCCAAGACGTGGAAAATAAAATAACTTATACTTTTAAAAATGCGTTTTAAATATCTTTTGCGACGTAATGGAAATGTTTCGTTGTGTCCTAAGATGATCGTGTTCAACCTAAAATAAACACCGTCGTGCCACTCGCGTTCATCGTCGAGAGGTTGGCAGCGCGGCATACCGGAAGTACTCTGTCTCGGCGGCCGGCTGCCATTCCGTGTTTACATTTTGTTGAGGGTTCACGATAAAGGATCAATGTCCCCGATTTCGAGTTGTAATGTTGGGAACTGTTTGCGGTCGGCAATCGGGTTCGAACGGTCATAAGCATTCGCTTCGCTGTCGCTCGCGCGCGCCCGGCCCCGCTCGGCCGGGGCGCGCCCGGCAGCCGTTTGAAGCGAGCCCGAGTGCGCGCGCCAAGCCGCTTCCGCCCCAACATGGCGGCGGGTCCCCCCTAGCAGCCGCCCGGCTCCGCATTGAGCTCGATAACTCTGAATATCTCTTCTATTATATCAATGACCCCCAGATATATTGTTATTCACGGATTCGCAATAGAACAACGCACCCGATGATATGTGTGTGCGCGATCTGTACCGTTTGAGTTTTGGAGAAAGTCGATTTATCTGTGACGGGACCCCGTTTTTTCAGAAGAGCCCATGTAAAATTGGGTCATTTTTAAACGCCAATATCTCAAAAGTTAGTCCAATGACATGATATTTTGAAGACACCATTGTAAAAAGCGCGATTTCATGCTTCAATGAGCATACTTTTGAGGGTTTTCACCGTTATCACCTCTGGCGGACGAACTACCTTAAGGGACAATTGGACGTTACTACAGAAGTTGACCCACAATCCACAGATTCTCACGATCCTGTGTACACTTTTTCTAGGAGTGAGGGTGTAGTGTAGGGAATAGGTACGTTAGGTCGAGTTAGGTAGTTCTTGGGCGGGCCCACATTCACTGGGCATCGCCACCTTCTCAATATTTCTTACACCTCACAATCGTCCTTTAAATGTTATTTATTTTAATGAAATCTGCTTAGTTTGGTTCCCTACCACCTTGCGCAGCGTTACGACTGTATAGATATAATAATTTATTTAGTTTTAATTTGATGAAGTAAATTTTTGAGTCCCCCCCATCAATGCAAACTTTGTATCAACCATTTTGTTTTTCCCTGTCTCTTAGGTGCAAAGGAAAGCAAGCTGCGAGCTCTGATCATTAACAGGATTTTTATTATATTACATTCTTGGGTTTGATACATGTATTCACGACTGCCTTTTAGTAAAAACAACCAGTATCGTAAAGGTGTTTGCAATTGAGAATCCTCTAGCAAGAAGAGCAGGCGGCCGCGGCGAGGCGCCTGTACGCGTCGCAGGCAGACATCCCTGTGCCGCGCAGGAGGTTGTTGAAGATAGCAGCGTCCACTACTCCCGTTGAGCGGATGAAATCGACCGCCACGATGTTGAAAGCGCGGCCCCGAGCGCCGAAAGACCACAATGTCACATCTCGGTTCACGTCGTACGCCATTTCCCGCAACGACCCCAGCAGGTGGGACACGATGTAGCGGGCGCTCGGCGTCAGCTCGGCCATGAGCGCCCAAGCGCCGCTCGGCGGCCTGGAACCCAACAATGGGAGGAAAAGCATGAAAGGACCAGAAGTTTTCTAAATTTGTCAGTGAAAAAGATTTTTCAAAAGTTATGTTTTGTCCCACCAAAGTGTTCTACGTGCAATCTTTCGTTTTATTAAGTAGGAAAGTGTCCGAAAACTATGCATGTAGATTTTGTAGAAAATAGGTCAAAAATGCGGTGAACACGTTAAGCTGTATTCAATATCGCCGCATCGAAGTACCTTCATTAAGAAGGAAGGCTTACGCCAGACCACGTCGTGGCGCAACAGCCTACGCTCATCGCGAGTCACTATGTTCCGCCACCCCACGCTTTGCGTACACGCTTGGCGTACACACTTGGCGTACATCCTCCTCAGAAAAACCGACATTCCAGCGATATTCTAGCACGAATATCGACCAAACCAAGGTGGCAGCCTAGGATTTTATTCAATTTTTTCCAATCATAGGTAAAGGTTGCGGCGGGCTGCTAAATGGGGCCCAAACGGTCCCATAAGGCTATAAAAATAAGTGTCTTTGAAGGACTTGCAAGGGCTTTGCTAAGGTCAATTTCGTCAATGTAGGACTCTGAAGGACTAAAATTTGAAGAGACATGCTGAAACATTTACGGTTTTTAAGATATCGTCATTTACACACTTTAGCTTATGTACTATTTTTGTACATAATTATGTACAGATATAAACCTTCATAGCTTGTGTACAAATTTGTACACAATTGTGTACTATTTATACATAATTATGTACTATTTGTACATAACTATGTACAATTTTGTGCATAATTATGGACGATTTTGTACATAGCTTATGATGGTTTATATCTGTTCATAATTATGTACCAAAAAGTACTTAAGCATTTGGTGTGTAATGTACCAAAACTTAAGCACTTCCCTCAAAATTTTAAAACTTGAGAGATTAAAATACAGCACCGCGGCTGCACTTCAGCCCGCGCTGCTTTGCGCTCCACACCACCCAGCCCCGAAGCAACTTTGACGAGCTCGCTCGTGGTCAGCGATGAGAGCCCGGCTATAAAAAGATAAAATAGTTTCCAAAGGCCAAATAATTTTCATTAAATCGACTACAAATTGGTTAATTTAAGTAAATATCCAATCGAAAAAAATATTTGGTTCAAGGAACTTATTTATTACTTGACTGGCATTGAGTCCCCCCATCTCCCCCCCCCCCCCTAAACGAAAATTGCATTGTTAGTGTACCGTTTTTTTTTGTCAAATCAATATAACGTTAGCGGCTGGAGCCGATAGGAAGCGCAAAAGGCAGGCAATCAATAAATACAGGTGTGCTGCGCATGCAAGGCGCGAGGCAGGCAGCGATGCAGCCTGTCCCACGCACTGCGCTGGCAAGAACGCTGATGTTCTCATACCCCTCGCCAGTAGCCTCGCACCCGCCGGTACACCCACACACGGTGGTGGGGGTAGCGTGGGTGGAGCTACGAAGCCCACTGAGCTGCTCTGCCGCGTCGCGGTGCGCTGCTCCAGCGGCGCTCAGTTTCAATGGCGCTCAGTTTCAGTGGCTCTCAGTTTCCGTGGCGCTCAGTTTCAACACGACCCTTGCCACAGGCGGCGCTAAGCCTATGTCGAAGACGGCGCTCAGTTTCAGTGGCGCTCAGTTTCAGCGTCCCCGGACGGGGCCAGCTTGTTTTTAGGCACGGAGTGAAACGGAGTTGCCTTATCGTCTCACCCCGAACTAGACTTTTTTTTTTTCTATCAAGCAAGTACTCTTATGGTAAAATTGAAACGACATAAAATTTCAAAAATCTGTCTTACAAAATTGTGCGTATCATTGCCACAAAGACGTCTGTCAAGTTTTCACATTCGAAAAACATCGCAAACTCGCAAAAAAAACGTTTTGAAATTCAGCTTTCTCACTCCACCCACATTGGAAAGAAAGGGATGGAGCTAGCCTGGTTCGGCTCGTCAGCTGGCTGTCTCCGTCATCTATCCTTTTCCATTCCACGGAAGAAAGCATGCCTTCCTCCTTTTTTGTGAAGCAGCCCACATTGTTGATGTGCCGAGCCGAGCCGGGGCAGGCCGGGGCCCCGAGCCACAGAGGAGTCCCCCGGTGCCGGCGGCAACAGTGCGACCGCCTCGCAGGAGAGTTAGGCCCGCCCCGCGCATGAGAATGTGAGCGGTCCGCTACCTTCAAGCTCTACTCTAAACCTACCGTCTTCCACTCGAAGGAAATTCAAACCGCGCCACAACTTAGACGACGCCCGAAAAAAATCCTTATCCAAATTTTAACAAGGCTCAAGTTAAATTTAAATGAAATTTAAACTAAATTCAGATAAAATTTAAACCTACTTTATATCAAATTTAATTCTGAATTTCAATCAAAATTTAATTTTACTCGAATCAAACCTGAATTAAACTTGAATCAAATTGTTAATTATTAATTTAATTTGCTTCCGTACACTCCGGGACTACCAGTATCTCACGAAGTGGGATAGTATTTTTTGTATTAGGATGGACTGGAGCACCTCCACTGTCATCGCAATTATGATGAATCTAATGTTGTATAATACAGGGCAAAAGTGTTTGGTGGAAAGCACTCAAAAAAGAGCCGCAATGATCGATGCACATGGACTGTCATTACAGCCAAGTGTAATAAACTCATTACGGGCAACTGTGAAAAATACTACATGTTGTGGAGGGGCGATTTAATGCCCTGTACATAGTGACCTAATACTTTCTAATTCTTATGTAATGCCTATAAAAATGATAGAAATTAAGTCTTTGTGGACCTCAAAACAACTAAAAGTCGACCTGGAACTGCCTAAAACACTCAAAGAAAACTAAACGATCGAAAATATTTGCATTACTGACCCTCAGTGCAATACCTACTACAGCTGTGGTAGTCTGTACACAGATGCCGTGAGTGAATGGCCCCTTGGATTCTACTATAGACTGCCATGTGCTACTTGCAATTATAGTGCCGTCAGAAATTCAGATCCCACACTGGACCCGCACTCATTATCTAGCTTTCCGATCTCTAAGCACACGCACATTTCGGGTATCGGGCCTTCCTACCTGTTGGCCTTCTCCTGGACGAACTGGTCAAGGTCGGTAAGTGATTCCTTGTCACCCCAGACCTGCGGAATCCGGGGCCACAGGAAGGACGGTTCTGCCGCTCTGGCGGCCTGGTTGTCGTAACTGACGATGAGACGACCTCCCCCGCCGCCGGGAGTCACTGCAGCCGAGCCCCACACGTCGTTCAGGGTCGCTGACCATCCTTTGTGGTGGACTTTAGCCGAAAACGGGCCCAGGTGGGTTTTGAGCAGAGTTACCAGCTTGGTATGGGCCGCCTGGTTGGTAAAACCTGCAGTGGCCAACAATTTTCACAGATAAGGGAGTGCTTCTTCAACTTCAGGCATGTCACCGACAAACTACTGTTACAACACGATTCATGAAGGGGGTCAACGTTCCTTGGTATGCGGAGCCACATTAGACCGTAAATGTTACGTCTTTCGTACGAGGCACTTTGTGGCGCCACACTGCAATTAGTACGGCTGCCAGTCAAACCAACCTTGCATTTTGACGTAGAGTGTTGCCATTTGGTATTATGGTTGTAGATACCCTAAACTTACTTATAAGAAGTGGTGCCCCGGAGGCCCCACTTGCAGAGGCCGTGTAGCATGGGTTGCATACCTGCCAGGGGCAATACCCCCGTTTCTCACATTATTTGGCGTATTTGTGCTTTCTATGCATCCTGTACGGACATGCATGAACCGTGGTGTCATTCAGGGGGCCTGCGGGAGCCCCGAGCACCATGTGCTCCACCTGGCATCCGCATCCTGTTCACCAAGTGCCCAATCATGTACAAATCTCGACTATTGTGTGCGTTAGATTTGCGAGAGCGACGGCATTCGATTCAGAAAGCGTTTTAGACGTGGATGCAGACGGTGCGCCACCGCATCTTGCTCTCCTAGAAAGTCACCAAGTGCCCAATCATGCCCAAATTTCGACTATTTTCTGCGTTTGACTCAAGAGAGCGACGTCATTTGATTGAGATAGCGTGTTAGAGACGTGGGTGCAGGCGGCGTGCCACCTGGCACCCCGCATCCCGTTCTCCTAGAAGGTCACCCAGTGCCTAATCATCAAAAGACGTCGCTCTCTTGAGTCAAACGCAGAAAACACTGTAAATCGTAGGGTGAGGTTCCTCACCCTTCGGAGGGCGAGCAATTTTCTATGCTTTGTAAGAGCGAGCTTCAAAATGATCACTCCAATTGGGTGATGTTACTTAAGTTGTCGCCCTAGAAGGACGATGTTTGAGGGACGTTTTCCTTTTAGGGCGAGGTCTATTTCCCTAATAGAGTAATGGAGAGTCCATCGCCCTAAACAGGTGACGCACACCTGCATCGCCCAAATAACGTGATAAACCTCACCCTTCGTTTTTCAGAGAATATGGTTGAAAATGGTGACCCCCGCACGTTTGTTTACGTCACAAAAGAAGTATATCCTCCAAATTTGAGCTTCCTTTGCAAACGATAAGCAAGCGCACACACGTCCGCTCGAACAAACAGTCGGGATCAGACTATTAGCCCGCGTCTCCTGCCCATATGTACCGAAACGTGTCAGAACAGGCTGAAAACCACTTGGAAATGACTGTCATTTCAGAATGGTATTGTCATTTTAGAATTTATCGATCTTGCAATTTCAAAACAGTATTTAACTTCTTTTTTTGTAACAGTTGTTTCTTAAATTTCTGCCTGACCAGTGAGTACGGTGGTTCCACTGCGCTTTACCAGAATGTGAAGCCATGTGAAGTGCTGCGGCCATCTCATTGGGGAGAAATTGCATATGCCGTTCGCCGTTCGTGCATTTTGCAAAATGCACGAACGGCGAACGGCATATGCAACCTTAGTTACGGTCCGTGTGCACTATGTTAAAGCCCAGGGGGCGTTTCGAAAATGTCTGCCCTCACCGTACGGAAACTCCCTGAAGTTAAGTATAACTATCTCGTTGGTAGCGTTCATGAACTTGGCGATGTCCTCCAGGACGAGCCTCATGGGTTCCATCTTGAGTGGGCCGTGGTTAATCCACAGTTCGTCCTTTTTTCCCGGATAATAAGAGGGTCGGATGTCGAGGTAGCGGGCACCCCAAACCATCTGGCCTAGGCTGTGTTCGTCCTGCAACAGGGCGGCGGGCCTCAACTTACTAGCCAGCTCGGCAGCACCCACAGGGACATTGCTGAACTCCACAAACATACCTGCGTGATTGTGTACGACGTTCTAGCGAGTCGGGAAAGAAAAGGATCAAACAGTCACTTCAGTTAGCAGACCTATGACACAAACTTGGTACCATAGACGAGTCCGTTGTGACTGCTGACGGCACCACCGGCTTCTGCAGGAAGATGAAAGTACAAACAGGCGCAGACCCACACCGCATGCGGGGCGGACATAACAAACCTCCTGCGCATGTGCAGCGGGCCAGAGCTTGATCTCTTTATCTTCTTGCCGGATTGCGTGACGTCAGCAGTCACACCGGAATTGTACATTGAGGCTGGCCACAGAAGTAGCTGAAGTACATCTGGCTCTTGACAACAATGAAAAAGAAATCTATGCCCGAATACACGATATACTGCTGTACTTGCGCACAATTTCTAAGTATATCCCCAAACATATTATGCTTGAGTCAAGAACAAACTAAATTTCAGCTGAGCTAGATTGTAGTATAGCTAAGGCCTAAACCGTTAACACGGCACACTGTAAAAATGTTTTTCGTCACTTTGCACAAAATCCACTCTTAAATTTATTCACAAATGTTGTGACGAAAAATCGTCACAAGAAACAGTTGTGATGATAGAAAATGATTTTTCAAAACGTTTAGACCAGAAAGGACGAAAATTTTGTCTTAGGAATATTTCGTCGTGACAAGAAAATCGTAAAGTGACGAAATATTTAGGTGACAAATATTCGTCATCACATGACGAAATATTGTTACATATAAAAATTGTTGTTGTTTTCCTAGTCGTGTGTCATATGTCTCTAAGGTATAAAGACGATGGAAGCGGTGGTTTTGTCATGTTTTCTGAATTATATTCCTAATAACCCCTCAGGCTTCACTACGGCGAACTCAATTGCGTCGTGTGAATATTCCGAAAACGTGTGCGAAAACGCTTCTTACATGGGATCAAATCCGATAATTCGTCCCAAGTGGCTTTCGGCCTCGTCGTCGGCTCCGGAGTCGTGTGAGCCCGGGATGAAGACATGCTGCAGCTGCAGGCCGCCGATGTCCTCGCGGAGGTCTGACATCCAGGTGGGCCTTGTGCCTAGGCAGGAGGCAGCCAGGACTACGCAACGAGAGAAAGGGCACCCTATGAACCATTTGCAAAGTTTTTTTTTTTTGTGAATCCTCGGGTCTGTCTGAATCGACAAGAGAAATCACTCGGTGCAAAATACAGAACAGCATCCCGGCCTCTAAAGGGTCGCTCGTTCCGTTCACAAATTGGGGAAGATAGTCCAAGTGACTGTTTCGATCTGATTAAAGAAGATTAGGTCAGGAACTGATCAATTAGCAGACACCCCCCCCCTCCTAACCGCGATAACGTAATCAGTGTGGACGGTACTGTATCGCTCAGGACGAGCATCTTCTCCAATTCTCACGCCAATCCAGATCGAAAAGCTGTTGGACATTTCTCGGCTGTTTCACTCATTGCAACAAATATCTTCTCAGCCGACGTTGCCCGGCAAATACGCTGCGCCTAGAAAAATCCGTTCTTGGGACAAGAACGTTCATATCGATCTCTCGAACGATCCGAGAAAGTTTTCATATCCAGGGAAGAGCAATGTTTTTGATCCTAATACAATTATCTTGGTCCGAGAAATGTACTCGAAAAACACACCTCCGCTGAGAGCAAAAATTCGAGAACGTCTTATCAATTTTTTTGAATGCGTACATCACTTGAAATATAGGTGCGTTAACTTTGACGACTTCCGTCTTATACCACAACGGCCTGAATAGGCCTTAAAGGGTTCAAGAATATAGTTAATTCCGCCAAAATTTTTGTAAGGGTTCCTAACACCTACCAAAGGTCCTTCAACCGTCAAAGTTTGAACAAAATCTCGGATTTACACCACGTGCCACCCTTGTGAGTAAATAGGAAATGGCGGCGGTGTTTTCTTACCGTCCCTGTGGGATTCATTGACGCGCCTCTCGTACGTGGCGAAGTAGTGGCACTGGGGCTTGAGGCCCAGCTTCTCAGACGGGACGTGGGCCTCGTAAACCTTGGTCGCGGCCCAGCCAGACCGCGTGCCCTTGGTAGGAGTCACGGAGAGCGGGCCGGTCTTCGCACCCACTCGAGGCACCCCGTGCCGAGTGCTGCGAGCACCTGCCGGGCCTGCAACACCGCCTCACACAATCGTATCTGACAATTTTGGGCGAGATGAGGCGGCAGCGGGTCCTAGTCATTTGGGCGGTTCAAAATAAGGTCACTGCAGGTAAAAAAAATTCCAGCGCCAAAACCGCTGAGTGGTCCTCGGGGGCCAGGGTTTCCAATGTTAAAAGCAGGTTGACGATTTTATGACCGTAAAAATAAAAAAGTATTCGGTTCGAACCGGGGTCTATCTGTCCGGCGATTCGACGCTTTACACGACGCGGCTACACCGACATTGTAGGAAAAGGCCGTCCGTATGACTGTCACAAGCTTCGGCGCCGGCCTGCGGGCCACGGGACGCCGAACAGGGAAGCCGAGGCATCAATAACAGAATATTAAAATTTAATTAATTAATTAATTAAAATTTATTGAAATGATATTTAAAGGCGATACATCTAACCTTGGTAATGCATTGAGGGATATCACAAATTTGCAATTTTTTAGGAGTCATGAACCTTCTGATATTTTAACCGACGACACCACATTTGGTTTTCACAAGACAATGACGGCCGCATGGCCGCGGCCAGCCGCGGCGCGCGGGGCCAGCGGGGCCTGCTAACTTGCCAACAAAGGTTTCAGAAGGGAACGCAGAGACGAGAAACTGATGTTTTTTTTTATTATGATTTGAATACTTGTACCTCATGTTATTATAAGGCGGCATATGATATAAATATATTTTTGATAGTTTTTGGTTCATACAGATACAGTGATGGTAATGTGGATACGGAGAAGTAAAAATGTGCAGAGGGGAGGGATGTAGAAGCTAGAGAGGCTTGAGAGTGGGAACTCCTTTTAATGTAAACTTTGAATTTTTGGATCTGAGCCAATAGGATTTTTTGAATGAGAGTTTGTAATTTATTTGGTGAAAATATATTATTTGAAAACTTATGCAATAGATATTAACGGTGAATGAAAAAAAATTGAAACCGAGAGATAGTTAGAATGGGAAGCGAACTCACAGGCTATGAGCGGCAACAATGGTTGGGAGGAGGAGAGAAGAAGCGTGAAAGTCGTTAAAGTTAATTTATTAATTAATTAAATTTTAATATTCTGTTATTGATGCCTCGGCTTCCCTGTTCGGCGTCCCGTGGCCCGCAGGCTGGCGCCGCAGCTTGTGACAGTCATACGGACGGCCTTTTCCTACAATGTCGGTGTAGCCGCGCTGTGTAAAGCGTCGAATCGCCGGACACATAGACCCCGGTTCGAACCGAATACCTTCTTATTTTTACGTTCATAAAATCGTTAACCTGCCTTTAACATTGGAAATACTGGCCCCCGAGGACCACTCAGCGGTTTTGTCGCTGGGATTTTTTAACCTGCACTGACGCTAAGGTGCTAACTCATTTCGACCAAAATGTTCATATAGGAAAGTGTTAAGTAGAAACCGCGCAGGTACGATTGTGTAGGAAGAGAGAACGCGCCACAAAAGTCAGGCAAGAAGGGAAAGACTGGTACTCCAATACAGCCAACTTTACAATGAACTGTTATTTACCGCCTTAGTTAATTTCAAGATACAAAATTACGTGTGACGTTTCACTGCACATCCTGCATACAATCGAGATGGATTTCACGGTTCTAACTAAACGAAATCTGAACATTTTTCTAATGGCCGTTTTACCCTTTATTGCCAAGACGTATTGCTGTCAACTTGGCTAGCCGTGCTGTGCGCTCTGGCCGGCTCGCTGCGGCCCCGGTCTGTCAGGGCTTTTGATAGTCGTTAGGTTAGGTTGGGTGCGTAGGTAGGTCGCGAGGCCTATCAAAAATATCGCCGTGAACGCTCGGTCTGAGAGGCATACTTTGGGTCGGAGATTCTAATACGAAATCGTTTCATATTTTTAATTTTATACAATATATATGAAAACTCGTGATCCGATTAACGAGGGTCACTCACTCAGGGCTGAAGGCGCTGGAATTTTTTTTTATATGTTGAGCGTCTGTGGAAAAAGCTCTCTCACAGTTCTCCCGACTCGCACAATCACTTCAAAGCCGGCCAGCCTGACCTGCATGATCGTACAGCGCCACCACGTCGCCGGGCTGAGCGTCCTCGTACTCCCAGGACACCTCCAGCCGCCGAGACTTGAAGCGCGACACCAGCGGCGACACGGTGATGCACACCCTTGGGCTACCGCACTTTTCTGCAGCTAAATTATATTTCGAAAAAAAAAACAACAAAGAAACAAACAGCAAGTTAGTACATGTGTGGGAAATCCTAGGGTGCTCACAATTCGCGAAGTGGAATGTACTTGCTGGGGCTGGGGCGGACTGGCGAAAAGTTTCATTTTCGCCCGTACGAACACCAAATACATTTTAGGTTAATTTGGCCAAATATTCTTCACTTTTATATTTAATCACTATTTCGACGCCAAATATACCTCACTCTGCGGATTCCGACCACCCTAGTGGATTCCTTAGGTCGATTTTCATAGTTGCGAGGCGAGCGGGTCTTCCTCTGTTCACGTACTCGTCTAACTTTCGACCCTTCAGTTCGATTAACTCAGTTTGGTTGCTGATATTTTTAAAATTGTGACAACATGGTGATATACTTGACGGAGCGTTGCTGGGAACGGCGAGTGTGCGTTGCACTAAGTGTGGGTGACCGGAGCTCTGGCGCTGCAGTCCACCGTGTCCGAATGCAATCTAAATCGAAAACGGTAAGACAATGCTACTTAGGACGCCTGGTGTTTGGTGGGTAGACGTGTGGTCGCTTGCGGAGAAAGTTCAAATTTGAAGGATACTTATACGTCTTTTATAACGTAGGTAGACGCGGGTAGACGTACAGTGGCAGCAATTCTCTCATTGTGTCACGTTCTGTTGGCGATTTGTTAGGTTAGTGACTAGATTAGTTAGGTTTATGATGAATTTTCCATACTTCGGGGTGCGTTTGAGGCGTGTTCGCGAAGTGACCAAACGGCCAGCTTAAGTAGTTTGTTTAGCACACCTCACATTTTACATTTTACAATTTTCTTCAGGGAAAACATCGTGATATGAATTTCGGTGCCATTAGGGAAATCTGAAAAGCGTGATCAATAAGGCCCTGCCACACGATAAAAATATTTTTTTTCTACACGATTTTTTTTCTCGATTTCTCTTAGAAGAGAGTCCAGTCAAATTAAGTTTTTTTTGCACCTACCGGATCTTTAAAATATAATTTCTGGCCGCTGGAAAAAAATCGTGGTGGTATGGTAATTTTGTCACTTTGAAAATTGGGGTTCTTAGCAAATATGAGGGGACGGCGTAGCATTGAGATGTCAACCAAAAAAAGGTTTAAAATAACTATGCCGAAATGTGGACCCGATGCGTAACTTTTCCGCACTACGCGAATGTCAGAATCGATACAACGTCGGGATCAATCACCTCTACCCGTACAAATTTTATTCGCAACCGAGATTTACCTAGACGTACGTTAGTGACCTAAGCTACCTGTTGCACCTGTTGCAGATAAGGGGAAGTAGAAGGTAACGCAAAAAATTCTCTACACAGTAAATGTTAATGTACTTCTTTTGTACATTGTGATATACTGATCTGAGCATACATAATAATGTACAGTATTGTACATTGCAATGCACAAAATTTTACACTACAATGCACAATAATTGTGCATTTCCTTTACCGTAGGGTCTTTTGCAGGTCAATTTCAACCTAATTTTTTTTCAAAAATTAAATTCAAAAATTTGCGTTAGTCAACCATCCTCTACCAGGTGAATTTCTCCTGGGAATTCGATTGTTGAAGCTGAGTTGGCGTTTCGTGATGACACAGGGAAGAATACCTGACTCCTAATCCTTCACGCTCGAGACGTGCTGTCACAATGATATGAACGGTAACTATACATTACTTACGGAGGCGAATATCGCCAACACGGCAAAGAGTTGGACGTGTGCCATGACGGGGCGGCGGCGAGTTGCGGACGAGGCGCTGGCATTGAGGAGCCCAAACAAGATGACGACGCGAGGTGCGCGGCAAACACTCAGTAGGGCACGAGTGGCTCAAAACTCAAGTGGATATGCCTACTGTCCATGCCCCGATAGGCGAAGATAGTGCGAGATGTAACGGCCCATTAAATTAGAGAAACTGCAGGGCCTCTGTAATCTGAATAACATCGGTGCATTCTGCATGCTCGGGTTGTAAACACCCTTACGTGCTTAGTTCAAGATCAGTGTATTGATTCAAGTATATAAACACAGATAGGTTCAAAGCTTTCTGGGTGTTAGGAATAGCAAACTGGGTGTCCCAGACAAATGTGGACAACCGTCCAGGGTTTGTAGAGGATGTCGAGCTAAATTGATCGATGTAGGGCACTTAGGGTCGGAAACGAAAAATAATAGAGATTGTAGAGGTTTTGTGCCCCAACTTGGCTCGGCTCTCTGCGAGCCTTGCCTGGCTCGTGTCGTGCGGCTCGGCCCGTCACACAACACGGCCCGACCCCGATCCACCCGCTGCCCACCGCTCACGGCTCGGCAGCGCCCAGCCGAGACCAGAGGGTGCGATCTTAACGCTTGAAAGGCGGTGGGGTGGGTTGTTGTTTTATTTATTGTTGTGACGTCAGGTCCCCTCGCTGCGCTAGGGCCAACTTGAAAATAGCAAAAAATTGAACTGAGAGATGGTTGCCATTCTACCCCATAAAGCAACAAAAAGAAAGGAAAACACAAAATCTGCCGCAGTAGAATGCACAAAACACCAAATAAAATTTACTACACCTACATCTCAACAGCAATATTTTTTTAAATGTCAAAAATTGAACAGCAGGTTACTGCTCCTGCAGAGCGGGAAGACCGGGGAAATTCAAAAGCGGTACTACTACTATGCATTGCAACCTTTTATTCTTTCATTTGTGCTGCTTCATATGAATTATGTGCGAGTTTTAAAAATTGTTTATAAATAAAACAACGTAATTAAAGAGTGAATTCAATTTTATTCCCCTGAATTTCCAACACAAAACACAAAAAATATGTACTACATACATTCAGTCATTCCCATTGGTCCCGCGATCGCGGTCATTCCCGCCACAAAAAATAGAAACATGAACAGTCAAACACATCCCTCACTTCAACAAAGTCAGGTGCCATGCCCGGTGACCACGGACCACAGTATTGCAGACAAAATGGGCGGGACAAAGTGCGCGTACCCAGGCTGCAAAAATAATAGCCAGAAGAACAAAAGCAAGTCTTTTTTTAGAATTACACCAAAAAGGTAAGAAATTTGAAACTCTGAAAAACCCCAACCTCATGACCATGTGGTCTGCATAGCCATGCATGCAAAGGCTCAGCTGTGGCTACACAAGATTTTCCCAGTCATGCTATGCTAAGTGCCACAGAATGCAGAGTATGATTAAAACAAATCCTTAATACTGGGCAAAATGAGTATCATATGATCAGCTTTAATGTGAAGTTCAACCAATCATTGAAAAGCATTTTAAAAGTGTTCTCTCTATTATAGGCGACATTGGCTTGAAATTTTGAATGGCCCTGGTCTGGAGGACAAGTCATCTAAACAGCTAGGGGAAGTGAAAATTTGTGATGAGCATTTCCGAAATTCCGACTTCACAAACATCAGAAGGGACCAGCTGGTGTATGATGCTGTGCCATTGATGCCTGGTAAGGATGTCCATGCTAGACACCGGAATGACAATTGCCAAAATACAGTCTGTATGTAGATTTTCTCCAGCGTAGTGTGCCTACAATTGTTTTAGTAAACCATGCCATATTTAAGTTCACACATAAAATAAAATGGCAGATCACTACTTCGATGAAAATATACATTTAAGAGCTTCTTGCTGATGATTTTAACATGAGTACATTTTACAGATGAACTACAGGAACTTGATCCAAAAGAAAATGGTGCTGAAGGTCTTGAGTCAGGGTCTGGCTCTGATCCCCCTGCCCAGCCTCTGCCCCAAGTGACCGTGCTAGAGCAGGACGCCCAGGGTGCTGCTGGTGCTGCTGACTCTGCCCCTGGCACTCTGCACATCACAAGGGATGATCCTGTTGATGCTAAGAAAGAAAGTAATTAGTGTAAACTGAAATTCAAATTTGAATGTGATCTATATTACTTTTTTTCCATTTACAGAAAATGGGAATCATCTCATTTGTTTTGAGGATTTTAGTTTTAAAAGTGGTAGGGCATAAAAAAATTATGTTTTTAATTTAGAACACCATATAACTGAGCAACTCCTTTCTTTATGAAACAGGAACTGGAGAAGGCTCAATAGAACTTAATGAGATACAGCCAAGCATTCAGATATCTCCAAAATGTAAAGGTAAAAAGGAATACTACATTTACTGATAATGCACCTTCGCTTTTGATACAGTATTAAATATAAACTGTCATTTACAGACGTACTGAACAATCTGGCGAATTTAGTCTGTGTCTCTGACCACAGCTACCATGAAAAACTTGGAGATAAGACTGAAGGTAAGGACCAGAAAAACTTCTACATTTGAATACATAGTGATATCAATTGCTCACCTGGTTTTACCATCTTGCGTTTCCAGAGGTTTTCACCTTCTCTGCTCCCACTCCTCCATCAAGGCAAGCCAGCTCGCCTCTGCCTAGAATCCCCAAGGTGCCGCTTAAGGATCGAACTCCGGCGATACAAGCTGTGATAACAGCAGCAGTCCGGTGCAGGGCACGGGCACAGCGTCTGCAAAAGCAACTTAGGGTGAAAAACAGCCAAGTGAGACAGATGAGAAGAGAGGCCCAAGAGAAAATTATGCTCAAAATCAAGGAGAAGTTGGACCCCACATTTTTCAAAATTTTGGAGAACAATTTAGAAAACGCTGACCGGAAGCCGAAGGGGCGGCGATATCCTCTCGACGTGAAAGTGATTTTGTATGGGTTGCGCAAGAAGGGCCCCCGAGCATACAATGCCCTTCCATTCATCAAGCCAACGCGCCAAACACTTCGAATAGTCACCACCTCATTGAACTTTCAGCCGGGTCAAAATTCAATTCTGTTACAAGCACTGAAAGAGAGAGTGAAGAGCATGAGCGAGAAAGAAAAGATTGTCACCATTATGTTTGATGAAATGGCCCTCCGTGTGTACTTCGACTATGATCCACTGACCGACAAAGTCATTGGGTTTGTGGATCTAGGGAAAGGGCGTCGGAGACACCATCCTGCGGAAGAGGCCATGAATGTCATGATCAGAAGTGTGTATGGTCAATGGAAGCAGCCAGTAGCCTTTTATTACACTGACCGGAAGCTGACAGCTGCGGATTTTAAAATAATCTTCCAGGAGTCATTAACTGCCATGCTGGAAATTGGGCTGAAAGTGAAAGCCACATGCACTGATGGGCTTCTCAAGAACAAGGCTGCCATGGACTTGTTGGGGGCCAGCACCGAAGAACCGTGGTTCACACTGGAAGGACAAAAGGTGTACACCATTTATGACCATCCACACAACTTGAAGGCCCTCCGGAACGCTCAGATGAAGTATGACCTACTTTTGGCTGACGGCACTGTTGTCAAGAAATGTTATGTAGATGAAGTAGTGCACATGGACATGAAAACTCAGCCACGACTCCTGAAAAAAATACATGAGAAACACCTGAACCCCAATAATTTTGAAAAAATGAGTGTACCACTGGCATCAGAATTGTACAGCCGAAAAGTTGCAGCGGCTGTCACTACATACACAACTCTAGGCGCCCTCCCTGGTGAGGCCATGGTGACAGCCCGTTTCTGGGAGCAGATCAACAACTACAATGACTCCTGGAATGGGATCCTAGAAAATCCACCTGATAGTGACCACCCATACCTGTGTGGACTGTCAAGATCATCGGGGCACTACGAGCTGTGGATTAAAATGTACACAGATATTGAAGGCTGGAAATTAGTTGGGGCTACAAATTTAAAATTTCCTGAACGGATGCAGATGTCGATGAGGGCCATAGCCAACCTGGCCATGGAGCTGGAGGAGGACGGTCATGGGCCCCTTCCAGTTGGCCATATCAACAACGACGGGCTTGAAAACTGCCACAGCTGTCTGCGGGGTGCACTTGGCCACTGCAGTAACCCCAGCGCCAAAGAGTACCCGGGGGCATTCTGCACCTGTGTCATAAACTTCATGACGTCAAAGGTTAAAGGTAAAAACTGTCGGGATGACAATGCTTTAAATTTGATAAGCTTAGGGACTCTGATTGAAATTGCACAACAAGAGGCAATGAGTAAATTGGGTCAGCCATCAGAGGAGCCATTCCTAGAGTTGCCCTTTGATGAAATGGTGGAAGAAGCTGTAGAGCTCATGGAAGAAGAAGAAATTGAAGATCCAGATGAGCTTGATGAAGGACAAGAAGCAGAATCTTTTCCTCCCCTCTCAGGCGACGAAGATTTTCGGCAGAGACTCCAAGCGAAGACGGCACTGGCATCAAGCGTGCAAATTGCAGCTCCGATTGTGCAGTGTTACCTGAAAAAAGTGAACGACTGTGAAGCTTGCCATCAAATTTTACTCAGCGATCCACAGTTTCCCCTCCATATCATCAGTACTTTATCAACCAACCCCACAGATCCATCAAAACTTCCTTCACAAAACATTTGTAACATAGTCACTCTCATTTACAAGAAGATGGAAGCGGACTCACCCCACATCATGCATCAAGATAACATCATTTCAAATTTCCTGAGCAGTTTGGATTGTCTACGAAGCGTGCAGAATTTTAATGTTTGCCACCTTCACAGCCAACACAAGAGGGCACTTCTCAAGAGAATTTCCACTGGAGCACTTGTCGACGTTCTTCTGGCAGTAAATCAGAGCTACAAAGAAAAGAAAAACAAAATTAGACAAGAAAAGAAAAACCAGAAGCAGCAGAGAGTGCAGCATCTGTAGATTAATAATGATTGTTATCCATTATTCAAATTTCATTTTTGACAGATTCAAATATTCAAATTTATTTTTTTGACTTAATGTATTGTTGTTGTTGGTCTTTTATTTGACTTTCTAACATTGTAATTTGATTCAGGTACAATAATTAGCTTGATACAAAGTGCAAATTAAACATTTGTAAAGCAATACCTTACCTCTCTACCGCGTATAACTGCCAGAAGTAAAGGTGAAACTGCAGGACTCTTTTGGGTCGAACGACGCGCATTAAGGTGGATTCACGCTCGGCGACAATTCCTGGAGCGACAGCCGGGCGACAGGTAGCGACAGTCAGCGACACGTACAGTCGCCCAAAGTTCCCGGGTCGCTCTTCGTGTGTCGTGGGAACGATTTCTGAAGTTTTATTAGTAGGCAAACGGCAGTTCCTTAGAAGCAACGCCCTTGCGACCCTTGTCGTTATCCTTTTCTTGTCCTTTCAGTTCGATACTTCTTCAAGAGGTTCGTTGAGTGGGACAGAGCCGCCCTCTGGCGTCGGGAGGGAAAAATTCATATCTGCGACGGTTCGCGACAGCTAGCGACAGTTAGTGCGACACCTCAGCGACCCTGACGTCACCACGTGTCGCAAGTAGTTTCCCATTGGCTGGACGCCGGTCCGAGGGTGTCGCGGAGTGTCGCCCAGGTGTCGCGCTCTCACTGCCGATTAGGTTATGTCCGCCCTGTCGGTCGCGAGCTGTCGCGAACTGTCCCAGATTTGAATTTCCTCCCCCTTCCCGCCAGTAGGTGACTCTGTTCAACTCGATGCTTCTCTCGGAGGCCTGCCGTGCTGAAGCGACAGAAAAGATAACGACAGGGATCGCAAGGGTGTCGATTCTCATGAGCTGCCATTTGGCTCCTCATAAAAGATCAGGAATCGCTCCTACGGCACACGAAGAAAGGCCCGAGAACTTTCTGCGACTGTACCTGTCACTAACTGTCGCTACCTGTCGCCCAGCTGTCGCTCTCGAAATTGTCGCCGAGCGTGAATCCACCTTTACGAGTTCCTTTTAGCACATTCAATTTTAATTACACAATACGAAAACGGCACAAAACCGAACGAGAACAACGATCACAGAACCGCCGCCAAGCGCTTCATGGCTGGTGGAAACAAACAATCCACCTTTTTGCATGGTTACCATCCAGCCGAAGTTAAAAACTGCATATCTACGCTGAAACGCGCGCGATAACCATGACAGAGACACACAGTATTATTATTTTTGAGGTACTAAACATTGATTTCTTTTAAGTTTTCGGCAATAATTAGAGTTTTTTTAAACGCGATCACCAGTCGGCGAGTAGTAGTGATTATTGCGCTGCCAGGTTGGCCCTAGCGCAGCGAGGGGGCCTGACGTCACAACAATAAGAAAAACAACAGCAAGGCCCACCGCCACCGCCCGTCCCAGATTACCCTCTCTGGCCGAGACACGGAGAGCCGAGCCGAGCCGCTGGATTCGAAAGGACGGCGCGAGACTGCCAGAGCCGGGAAACGGGCGGGCAGCGACGAATACCCGGACGCGTCCGGGTCAGGACAAATGTATCTTATGTCTCTGTCGTCCTGCCGAGACAGACACGGACAGGAGACCTATTCAGATGCATCCGGGTATTCGCTGCCCGCTCGATTCCGGGATCTGGGAACCACCTACGCATCAAGCGCGACAGAAAACGTCAAATATCCCTCCTTGTTTTACGTTTCCGGCCCAAGTGTTCAATATCGGTCAATTCAGTTCCGCGTCCTCTACACACCCTGAACCTTTGTCCACGTTTTACTGGGACACCCTGTAGAATGGCTTCTTTTGAGTCTGAAAGACATAATCTAACCCAAGTCTCACTCGCAGCGGAAATATGCGTGTTACCGAGTCAACCCCGTCCTAACGCAGAGAGGGTGTTCGGTTTATTCGGGATATCACCCCAGTTGTAGACAAACTCAAGAATCAGTTGTCCTGCTCATACTGTGCATACCCAAATCCGAATCCGACCCAGGTGTCAGTTGTGCTGCGAATACTACACAAACACCAGTTAGTTTTCTTGTGGAACCCAAGTGCAGGTTGTACCGCGAATACTAAGGCAACGACAGTGAACTTCCAATTCCAGCCAGATCCAGCAGTAGGTTAGGGAGGTGCCCTTTTCGGCTTTCAGTTATATCAAAACATTATACTGTTACGCCTGTTCGGGTCTAGTTCCCTTGGCCCACCAGTGCAAGAATCAAACTAACAACGATGTTTTTCCTTTTATTTTATTAATGTGTATCTAATCAAAATCCCAACAGGAGGTCCTGCACAATGTAGTCTTTCGCCGGTTTTCTTGGCGGCCATGGGCTACGGCGTTTCTTGCAGATGCGGTGATTCATGTTTTGAATGTCAACAGAACTTGCAGGTAGCTGAACCAAGTCTTTGTGACGGCCACGCACGATGGCCTGCCAACAAACAAGAAACAAGCCCGCACGTACGACCTTCAATGCTTTGGCCGGCTCGCGGCAATTGTGGGGGTCTCCGGGCCTCTCTTCGAGTCAGTCGAGGGTTACGTCCGGCGAGAAGTAATTCTCGTCTAACCCGTCCAAACTCACGATGGAGTTCGCCTGGCAGGCGCACCACACGCTGAGGCCAACACTCACCTCACAAATCCAACAGTTGCCATAAAGCAGAAACACGACAAACACAACATCATTGGCTGAGCGATAGCGAAGCCCTGGACCGACTGGGTCAAAAATGATTTGTCTGTCTGTCTGTCTGTTAGTTTGTCTGTCTGTTTGTCTGTTTGTCCGCGCGATTTCTCGAGAACGGTTATACGTAGAAAGCTCAAATTTGGACCACATCTTTTTTGCATCATAACAGAGTCAACCTCCCCTCAGGGGCACCGCAGCCCAAGCGGTTTCTTAGATAATTTTCGCAAGTGGTCTAAAATTTAAAATCCGCCGGTTGGGTGAAGTCAGTATGCGCCGTGCGCCTGTCAGGGAAGGGCGGATCAGTGACTCGAGTGGGTTACGCTCGGTTAGGTTAGGGGAGGCCTGGGTATGTTAGGTGCAGGCAGGTAAGGGTAGGTTAGGACTGTTTGAGTGGCATTGACCAGGAAAGGATGATGTAAGATACGTTCGAAAGCCAGAACATGAGCCTGGTTGCGGCCGTGAGGAGAAAGTGACGCCCGGAGGGCGTCCTACTGACTGGCCCTGCAGGGTCCTACTCGTCAGGTGACAGCCGCCGGCAGGCCAAGGTAGGCGTGCGCCAGGCGTGGAGTGGGGGAACAGTGATTCGCGATGCGCGAAGCCTGTTACGCCACGACGCGGTCTGGCGTAAGACTACCTTGTAAAATATTTAAACTTTGTTCAGTAACTATAAGTCGCACTTGAAGCAGCTTACTGCTCTCGAGGTTTCGTTCCTTTCACAATCAGTTACAGTCGTAAACCTCACAGTGGGGACGAATGAACTGTCGAAATAGATCTCCGCATTTCGACCGCGGTCAGAACCCTAACCCTCGTATTGCAAGACCGGCACTCAGACCACGAGCCTAATCGGACAGGAGCCGCACCTATACTATAATCCTATGCCGACCGTTTCACGCTAAGCATATCTTCGACGCCTTGACGCCAGCAACGCCAAAGGCACGACGAGCGCTCTTCGACGACCAAGCTCGTTGAAGCGTCGGCAAAGAACACCGTACCGTCGAAGCTTGACGACGAGCGGTCCAGTAGCGCTCGTGGCGGTCACATTGTGAAGCAACGTGGTACGGCAATCTCGCCTATCTTTTCGTGATGTTTTGTTTCTTTTCGTTTGTGCGAAGCGTTCTTGACTAGTATTGGATGGTTCTGCGCATGAGCTGGAGACGTCGTGTCGTACCTCGTCGTAACCGTCGAGGCTTCGACAGTGCTTTGACTAGGGCCGCTTGACGACGCAACGACGGGGGATTTCGTCGAGCTACGACGACCCGCATATCAATGTACAATTTTGTACATTGTAATGTACAGATCTGAGCACGCATTTTAATGTACAATATTCTCCGTTAAAATGTATCAATTTGTGCATTGTAATGCACAATAAACGTACCGTAAAGAAAAGGCACAAGTATTGTGCATTGTAATGTATCATTTTGTGCATTGAAATGTACAATATTGTACATTTTTATGTATGCTCAGATCAGTACATTACAATGTACAAAAGAAGTAAGGGAGGGTGGGGCACAATGGGACACTTCTTTTCTGAGCCCTCTATTTGCAAGACTGGTTAAGATAAAAAAAATCAAAATGTGCCGGACATATGCTTTGGTGTGTCCTCTTTCTTGTTTAATATTATTTGAGACAGGTAGATTGCTCCGTTGCCTTTCAAAATAAAAAACCACGTTGCTGCATTTGTCCCATTGTTCCCGGGTACAATGGGACACTTACTGTTTCACTGATAATACAGTATTTTGCGGCTAAAGAAAATCTAAAATAGCTGAAATATGTTTTGAGAAACATTTTAAAGTAGAAACAAAACGGCTCTCATGGTCACATTGGCCTTAAATTAAAATAAAAAATATAATGGCTTTCAGGTGACATTTCCCTAAAATCAAATAAAAACATACTTAGCCGCGGCATTTTTCCTAAAATAGCAGTTAAAACACATTTAATAATACGAAAACTATCATTCACCACATTCAAAACACTCTGGGATATAACGGGACACTAAACCGAGTGTCCTACTGTACCCCACGCAGCCCTGTCCCATTGTGTACTGAATGGCACCTCACACTCGTCGCGTTCTGGCACCCTGACCTTTCAAGCCGCGGCGATGCGGCGACGCTCATGCATGTCCGAAGGGCCACGCTCGTATAATATTCAATTAAGGTACGACTCCGACCGCTACATTTCGTGCAATTCAAAAAATATTAAAGCGAAGTATTTTACTTCGCCTGTTTTTTTGAACGGAGGATGTTTAAAACGCTCCCCTCCGGAAGAGGTTGGTCCGCCGGACTTGCCGCCTCGGGTCGACAACAGCGACAACCAGCACCGTCATCCATCGTTTTTGGCAGTCGCTGCCAGTAGCGCAAGGCGGCAAATTTGAAGGTGTCCCATAGTGCCCCATGTCCTATTATGCCCCACTCTCCCTTACATTAACATTTAGTGTGAGAGACCATTCTCGTCCTGCCTTCGACGCGCAACGTCGAAGAAATACTTAGCGTGGAAACGGCAGTATGCGTTGCGATGCACCCAGAAAAATGACTTCTTGATTTAAGATACAACACATTGATTAAAGTCAAATTTGACTTGAATCAAGGGTTTTGCTTTGAATCAAGTCTAACTTGATCTTGGCTGTCTTCAAGTCTATTTTTTGGGCCCGAGCGGAGTCGTTCCCGCGAGGCCTATGAACAAAGCCGCTGAAGACGCGCGGTCTCAGAGGCCGAGTCGGTATACAGCGGGTCGCAGGTTCTAATACCGAATCACGTCATATTTTTATTTTAAATATGAAAACTGTTTTTTCGGTTTACGAGGGCCACTCAGTGCTGTAGGCGCTGGAATTTTTGGACTTGATTCGACGGAACATTTTTCTCGATCTGAACTAAAAGTGGACTCAGAGCAGTTTTATTCTCGAATTAAGTCTCATTTATTTGACCTTTAACGAAGCTATAGTAGTCTTCATCTTTATAAGACTGCACTTTTAAGCCCGTCCCGACACGTAGAAATCACGGTAGAAATGTACAGGAGCCGGGCTTCTAGTCTGATGCCGACTGTTCGTTCGTGCGGGCGGACGTGGGTACGCTTACTTATCGTTCACGGAGAACGTTCAAATTTGGAGGATAGACTTCTTTTATGATGTAGATAGACAGTGGCAACAGTTTTCAAATTTTGTCGCGTTTCGGTTTTATGAAAATTGTTAGATTTGTTAGGTTACGGTTGGCCGCTGCGCGTCGTGCGCTGCAAGGCGCACTCCGCCGCGAGTCGGGACGGGCTGAGGTTAGCGATTTTAATCGTTACAAAAATTTCTCCCACGGACACATCTCTAGTGACTCGAGGCGGGGGCCGGAGGCCCCCGCAAACGCCGCCGGCACGCCAAGCTGGCCAAGTCCCCCTGAACAGAGGTTCGACGGTGGGACGGGCCAGCTTGTCTGGGTGTGGGAGTGTACCTGTTAAGGTGGCCGAACGCCCGGACGCGGATCTGTAGTCTCCGTCCGCCCACCAGCATGACGAGCAGGCGGACTCGCCGCTCGGCCGGGCTCTCCTCCAGCCACGGCCCCAGGTAGCAGCTCCCCGGCAGAGCCTCGCTGCAGTCCTCCAGGAACTGACCTGCGAAACACTTCAACGGCAAACAAGAATACGACCCACCAGTCCACGCAAATACACCCAGAAAAATGACTTTTGATTTAAGATACGAAATTCTTGATTCAAGGCGAATATGACTTGAATCAAGGTTTTTGCTTTGAATCATGTTTAATTTGACCTTGGCTGGCTTCAAGTCTTTCTTAGACTTGATTCGAGGGAACATTTTTCTCGGTCTGAACTATAAGTAGACTCAGAGCAAAGTTTTAGTCTTGAATCAACTCTCATTTGACCTTTATCGAAGCTAGAGTAGACCTCATCTTTTCAATACTACGTTTTTTCGGGTGCCAGAACAAGATGGACTGTGATTCACGTACTTCACGGGATTATTGGCTGAGCTTGATATCAATCTCAATTTCAATATAAGATAAGATCAGTCTTGCGCAGCCAACATTTTTGCGTCAGGGATCCAGACCTGGAAAATCTCAGCGCACTTCAAGAGCTGCCAACATCTACGATCTGATTCAAAACTGACATAAAAGAATATAAAATACAAAAAACAGAACGGGACTGAAGCAAAAAAAATGTTATTGTTGTATAAAAAGATTTAGTGTTCGGGACGTACTGAAATAATTTTTTTTTTTCGTTTTATAAAAGCTGTTTGTGAAATTGGTGTTAGTCAACCTGGGCTTTTGAAATTAGAGTAGCAACATTGGAAATTATACCAGATTATATAGTTGATTCATCAATAAAGTGAATTCCAACAATAATACAACAGTAACACACATAGAATAATAAACACGAGTTCGCATCGGTTCGTACGTTAATTCTTATAATAATAATAATAATAATAATAATTTTTTATTGTATTTGATTGTATGATTGTATTGGTAATTGTGGACTTTAGGGGCTCCACCACCTGTGAAGATATGGCCGGTACCGTTCAAACCGGCTGAACGCCCGCAATTGGAATATGCTAATCATATACGGCGCTCTTGAACGTAATAATTGCAAAATATTAAATCATGAGACCTATTAACCTGTCACAGTGCCCAGTAACACGGGCATTACGGACGGATCTGTGAATGATTATTCACCGAACGATGTCCAAAACCGTTTTCAAGTGTAGGCTTCTTTCCCGGAAGACTCTAAGTACGCACTTTCACGTACAAGTTCCAGAATGCAAAGAGCATAAATCCGTCTGCTACAGGCGATCCTCTGCGTCGCGACGTCAGACGAGTGGCAACTCTACATTTCCTCCCCGTGGACCCTCCGAGAGGGTATGCGCCTAGACGACTTGATTGGCGACGGCGTCTCAGTACGCTACGTCCTGGCCCGGGCCTGATCGAGTTGGGTGAAAGTATTTTTTTCGGGCCCGACTCACTGTATGTGCCGTTGACATTGTGAAATGTCTATTTCGCTGCGGTGCGTCGCGGCACTGCTTTGCGGGTAGGTCGTCTGCTCCAACAATCCCAACGTATCCCTCCGCGCTCCGCGCTACCGCAGCGCCGGACTGGTGGCCGAAGGCCGAACCCCGTCCGCACCGGCGTCGGCGGCTCTGTCGGGCGGCTCGTGTGGGACAGGACGCTGTTGTCCGCCGGGTGCTGGTCTATATAGTTTGTCCGACCTCAGGATACGCGAACCTGAACTGACCAAAACTAAGCTAACCTAACCTAGCCTCGGACGTTGAACTGCGAGGTCGGACAAGAGTGAGGTCGGGCAAACGATGTATCCCCGATGGGTGCCATTTGCTGTTCGTCGTCACCTCCGTCATCTCCCTTTGACACTGTCACATCGCTTTTCCGACCTCAGGTTAGGTTAGCTTTTTTGTCCGACCTCGCAGTTCAACGTCTGAGGCTAGGTTAGGTTAGCTTAGTTTTGATCAGTTCAGGTTCGCGTATCCTGAGGTCGGCCAAACGATATAGACCCGCACCCGGCGGACAACAGCGTCCTCTCCCGCTATGAGAGTGTGTGAGGTGATGGTGTCAAAGGGAAATGATTGTGAATGTGACCTGGGTCAAAGGGACATCACAGCACATAGAGGAGGTGCCACCCCCTCTGGTACCCGACGGCGGCGGGGTGGAAAAACGGTGTCCTTCCTTGACTGCGCCGCGCAGTCTCCCGCACGAGCCGCCCGACAGAGCCGCCGACGCCGGTGCCGACGGGGTTCGTTGTTCGTCCACCAGTCCGGCGCTGCAATAACCCCTGCGCCGCGTAGGGTTGAATCCACTCGTCGAGCGTCGCTGTGTGCGGAACCGATGTAGCAGACGGATTTATGGCGTTTAGTTTCTCCAAGTTGGACGCGAAAGAGTGCACCAGGAGTCTTTCAGTAGAATAAGCATACTTAACAGCGGCGTTTCTCATCGTTTGACGAACAATCGTGCACAAATGTGTCCAAAATAGGCGTGTTTGTAAGCCCTGTGACAGGTTAGGTCGCCTCATATTTTATTTTTTTTCACAATTAAGGCGTTGTAGAGCGCCGTATATGATTGTCATATTCAATTCATTCTATGCGTTGAGCCGGTTTCAACGGTACCTGCCACGTCTCTCTAGGTGGTGGAGCCGCTAAAGTCCACAATTACCATTAGAAATTACAGCGCCCGCCGTTAGTGGACCGCTAATTTTGGTCGCCAGTGTATATTTTTTTTCAGAATCAGTATGATGGTAAAAGTGGAAGGATGACCTGACATCACCTGCATAATTGTCGACGTGCGGATGGCGGGGTTATGTGCCAATGTGTCTTGGTGCTGTTGGTTTTAGCCGTCGTTAATGCTGTCTTGCTGGGGTATGTATGGTGTAAGTTGTGAGTAGTTTTGCATTATTTATTTGCAGAACATTATGCCATGGTTGAAAGGAATAAGTTTGAAATTTTCTTAAGATCTTTGCAATAAATTTTAGTCTGAAATACAAGACGTGTGTTATTCACGGATACCCTCAGTCTAACAGTCTTTACTAGAGAGCCTCAGAGAGAGTCGTCAACTCGGCTGTCGGCGGAAAAAGCCGAAGATTGCCGAGTTCTGGTTAGGGGCCGCCATGTTTGTGTGGTGGAAATAGCGAGCGAATTATCGGCACGACGTGACATCGACCGTCCGTTAGGCTGTGGCAGAGATACGCACTTTAACTAATGTCATAAACTCCTCTTCTGCTTCAATTCCACCGGTATCCACCGGTATCGTCTTCATTAAAAAAGTTCATTTACTACAACTACACCTCCGACGTCGGATAGCCTTATCGGCACACGCGACCGGCTATCGGCACGCAGCAACATGGCGGCAACCAGCGCGGATTCGACCAATCACAGCGCAGCTCACCCGAACCCGAGTTGACGACTCTCTCCCTCTGAGGGTCTCTAGTCTTTACTATATCCACCTCTACGTTCCCTCGCTGAGGTTGTCGCGCACCCGGTGCGAGTGGGTAGCCATCGGTGCGCTAGGTACCGTTCCGGCTATACCTAAGGGTCCAAGGGGCCTATGGTACTAGGACAGGACAGAGAATATCAAGTCAAATTCATCCATCTGTCCAGTAACTTTGGACATATTAGCTAAGTGGCGCTAGTGTGCCAACATGAGGAGGGGAGGGACCATGGATGGGAGCAATTATTTTTTTTATCAGGTTCAGTTTTACACATGTTCCTTATATTTACTTTTGAACATTATATTAATAATAATGCGGTGTAGGGTAGGTTAGGTTAGTGGAGGTTCTTTTTCGTAGGGTTGATGGCAGGGTTGTGACCAGTTGTGACCCTGCCGGGTGCTACGTTCCCTCAGAAAAGTTTCCATTTGGGTAATTTGCGAGTTTTGAATATCGACGATTTTGGACGATGTTTTTCTTAAATTGGTTTAGATTTTAATTAAGGAATCAGTACTAAATCGGTGTAAACTGACGCAACGCAAACTGAGGAGTAGTCGCATGGTCTTTACTGTAATCCCTGCCGAGTGCGATTTTAATGAAAATCACTATACATTATTTATATTTTATTATAATGCTGGAATGTTAAAGAATACAACACATTTTTGATCAAATAGTTAAACGTGAATTTCTGTTGGAAAAATATATGTCTAATATCGAACTTCAAACTGTTGGTTAAATTCTGGTTGGTTGAAAAGTTGTTTCACAGCCAATACCGGTAACAAAACCGGCTGCTCCGCAGCCGCGTTCGTCTCTTGTGCATCTGCAGCTGTCTCATTGCGTGACTTGCGTGTTGTTTTCGTCTCAGCCAAAGCAGCCAATGTAAAGTTCATTCGCCCTTTATTCATATGGTGAAATTCGCTCTTGGTAATGTCGTTGTTTGCATATTCGGTTATCTGTTTCAATTCATTTGCACGATCCTAACCTCGTCTGGCACGTTGTGTAGGTCATGTCAGAATTTGTATTGTAGTTTCTCGGACTGAATTATTTTAATTAAATATGTATTCGGAGTCGTGATACGTGATGCCGTGGGACCTGTTGAAATAGCATTTTTAAGGTGGTTGTAACAGACATAGCAGGCTGAGTTTATGGAACTGGATTATATTTGTGTTCGATGATCTGGTTGTGTGAACTTAGTCTTTTTCGCTTCTTACAACCGCCTCGAATATGCTTTTTCTGTTTTGAATTGCGTTATTCAAAGCCACTATACTATTATGTGAAAGGTTAGGCTTATACGTTTGTAAGTCCAAAGAATTTTGTTTTGTTTTCAAGCATAAACGTTACTTAACCTTTAACGGTATGCTTTATGACCTGTGGTTTTCTCGTTAGTTTGTTGTCTTGACTTTGATTTGACGTCTTATCCACCAATGATTCAACTTGGTCTTTATGTGAAAAATTGCTTAATATTTTGGAGGTTATGCATTTTATAATTAGTTCATTAAGAGATGGTGTTGAAATTTTATCATTTTGGTTTGCCTGTTTCAGATGTCTTACAAAGAGCAAGAAATTGCAATCAAAGAGAATCTACTGAAATGTGGGAAATTTCCCTGTCGGGAAAGCTTTCAAAGTGAAATCTGTTGCGATGGTGGCCAACAAATTCGATCTCAAGAAGTCCTCAATTAAAGCCACGTTCCTATTTAATCAGGGCCAGGAAGGATGGTGTTTCCTGCCTCAGAGATAGATATGTTAGTGACCCTGAGTTTATGCTCACAGTGTCTGATTTGGATAGCATGAATGCTGATATGAAGGCTGGACAGCTTGTATACATCGGAATGAGAGGGTGAGCAGAGCACCGTAAACGTGTTCACAGGTCCAGAAGAAATTATCGGCATGGAGATCTGGAATGGTGTGTATTGAAATATTTGGAGTATGGTATGTCTGCTGTTTTTACAATATGGATCTTTGTTTCAGGCCCCGCTCCACCCGTGTCTTCGCCAATGAAGAGGCAGAGGAGTGAATGATGTAGCATTATTGTAAATTGTATTGTAAATTATTGTTAAGTAAGACTGATTACTTTGTATAAGAGTTACTTTTTGTATTTTTTTGTACCCATAATGTGTTGTTAATTATTTTGAAGCATTTGCTATTGCTAATAAAAAGGTTTGTCAACCGGTCTTGTTCTTTATTGAAGATTGGGGATTAATTTGTTTTAATTTCGCATGGCGGTGTGAATTAAGTCCATTCAATCTCCATAAAAGATATTGGAGTAAGAGGGGGTTGCATATTTGCTATCTGCAAGAGCTTGCTATCTGGAGGTTCTGACACCACACAATGGCCGGCAACTGTTTGGTTTCTACAACAGTACGGCCGGTCGTCGTTACTGCCCACACTAAATTGAACAAACGCCTTGGCGTTTCATCATCGGTTTAATAAAAAAGGAAAAACTGCCAATATTAAGACGCTAGAAGGAGCTTTCATTACATAGAAATAAATATAACGTAATGTACCATAGGTCTGGAAACTTTGGTCGCCAGCCGCGCGGGGCCGAGGCGCTACCCAGCGTCCGAGGTCCTAGAACAGTGCTGCCCTCTACGGCGAACCCCGCCGATCGGGCCCCTGTCGCCATTTTAATTTTGGTGATTTTCAAAATTAAGTGTCTGAAGCTTCTCAGCCCGCTGCTAAACGCAAAATAATCGTCATATATGATGCTCTCTTTATCTCTCGTTTGCCGGTGGCACGTAGAAATGCCGATAATTCCGGATATAGAGTGACAGGAAGGTTGGGGTCACCCTCTAGTTCGCCGCACCGCCATGATTGTTAGGTACTCGCACGCTAAAATTCAAATGCCTTCGCAGTGCGGAATTCATAGTATAGCACGCCCAGAAAACTGCTCTGACGTGCGTGCAAATGACTTTTAGCGGCGTGCGGCGACAAGTGCCACAACAGGCCCAGCGCTAAGACTTTCAGAACGGAGAAAGACGGTTGTAAACCCGGTTCCCAAGCACTGATACTGTGTGGGCGTGTGGTTTCAAGTGCACACAAGAAGTGCAGTTTACCTATGTATTTGTTAGTTGACTGCGACATTTAAAATTTACAAATACCCGGTTGCATCCTCTCTTAGCCTGCCGGGGATGCGACTGCAATTTTGATTTGGACTCTCACAACTGTCTGACAGTCATGCAACCGGGTTCCATAGCAACCGGATACGAAAATTCTCTATCTCTGCAAATTTATTTTGTTCGCAAACGGAGACATTGGAACTTATTAAAAACCCAGTTGCAACCACTCGAAACTTGTCGAGGACGTGAGCTGGATCAACATTGACACGCACACACGGCCAGAAAACAGAGGTTTGGCCAGGTCGGTCTAGGGCTTCGTTGTCGCTCAGCCAAGGAGATTCTGGAGGCAACGAATATAATGACAGATCATGCATTGTTTATTACAAATAAAGTTACAGATTATGCATCATTTGTTAGTGTTTGCTAGAACGAAAAACAGAAAACCGTCCGCGCGGGCTTGCTCCTCTGCTGTCACCCCTCTTCGCAGCTTCCCTTGTTACTATCAAGAGTAGCCTGTTCCGCGGATGGCGACACTATCGGTTCGTCGTACGGATCTGCCTCGCCTTCAAATTCATCCTTGGAGTCGTCTGGTGCAGGCTGTGGCGGCGAAGAAGTGGAAGCTACATTACCCAAAATTTCATGTCTGACACTTTCCTAATTGAAATATAGAACTCACCAGAAGGTTGTGAGACCTGAACCCCGCGTTGGGAACGCCAGATCTTCGCTGTCGCTCAGCCTAATATCAGCTCAATGATCGCCTGATGAGGGGCTAACACACACTGAGTTAAAATCATAATCGGCTTAATGCCTATATTGACGTATACAGGCTTTATGGTGTGTAAGCCCGTGTCCACATTTCGGCTACGTCATCGTACTTGCTTCTGCCCTCCCTGTGCTGAGCAGCTACATGTTTTACGCATTCGGTTTAAGCTATGTAGGCGTACGCCGGACGGCGCTGTAGCGTTGACAGGCTTCGCTTATGCCACTTCACGCCTTTCTTACACTTACTGTGTCCTGCCGGCGGCAGGCACTTAACGAGTAGGACCCTGTGGGCGTCACTCCCTGCAGGGTCGCAACTACGCTCATGTCCTGGCTTCCAAACGCGTCTTACATTATCGTTTCGGTCAACCAGTCCTAACCTACACTTGCCCGCCAGAGCCTTACCTACCCCAGCCTCAAATAACTTAACTGACTGAGCGTTAGGCATGACGCATGACTCATGCCTACCTCGTCCAACCGGCGGGTTTTAAATTTAAAATATCAATCAGCCAGTGTCGCTCATTGCGCGCGGACAGAGCTACGCTCGTATTCTGGCGGCCGATCGATTCCACGTTATCCTTTCGTTTGTGGCGCTCATCAAGTCCTATCCTACCTTTGACCCCCTCTGCCTACCCTACCCTAGATGAATATAAGTTCAGACCCCTTGTGAAAATCATCTGAGAAAGCCCTTGAGGTTAGGTCGACGCGGGTATGATGCGAGGAACAAGTGGTTCATACACCCAGAAAAATGACTTCTTGATTGAAGATACGAAATCCTTAATTCAAAGAAAATTTGACTTTAAATCAAGGTTTTTGCTTTGACTCAAGTCTAATTTGACCTTGGCTGGCTTCAAGTCTATTAAAGACTTGATTCGAGGGAACATTTTTCTCCGTGTGAAGTAAAAGTAGACTCGAAGCAAAGTTTTAGTCTCGAATCAAGTCTCATTTGACCTTTATCGAAGCTAAAGTAGACTTCATCTTTTCAAGACTACGTTTTTCTGGGTGTATATGAGGTGGGTACGTCTAACCGTTCTCGAGCGATCGCGCGTACACTCAGGAAAAACATATTTTGGCCGTGTAAGGGAGCGAGGGGGCAAGGGCTTCACTCTCGCTCAGCTAATAAGCAAGAATCTTAAACCAACTCACCGAATGATAAAATATCTGTGATTTTACCATACTTTTAGCAAGCTGGCCAGGCCGAGGGGGTAGTCAGAGTTGGTGGTGCATGCCCGCATGAGTTGCCGCGACCTGTGTGTTGAGTTGGCGTTGAGTTTTCCGAGTTGGCGTTGAGTTTGCCGAGTTGGCGTTGAGTTGGTCGAGTTGGAACTGAGTTGCCTTTGAGTTGGTGCTGAGTTGCCTGAGTTTGCGTTGAATTGGGTAAATTGGCATTGAGGTGGCCGAGTTGGCGTTGAGTTTGGTGAGTTGGTACTGAGTTGGCGTTGAGTTGGCCCTGAGTTAGCGTTGAGTTGGGTGAGGTGGCGGTGAGTTAGCCCTGAGTTGGCGTTGAGTTGGCTATCCTTCAGACACGCCTCAAAGACGCAACTGCACCGATGCAACGTGTTAAGAACGATGGAATGAGTTTCAAATTCAAATGACAAACGAGTGAAAATTAGGAAAGTTTTATTCCAAGGGATCAGACGGGATATCGTCGACCCTGCTGTAAAATTAAGGCAAAACCCCTGAAAAAATGAAAATTTCGGTATTCATAGATTGGTGTGAACTAATTCACTACCCAAAATGGCGCCTCGTTTCGGCGTCGCGACGCTCCAAACTTCCGTTTTGGAGCTACTTTGGGCATGAGTTTCTCGAGAACCGCAAGTCTGAGAACGTTGCCATTCTGCAGGGATATGACCAAATACTCTGCCCGTCCACTGATCTATTTTTGACGAGATTTTCAGTTCCAGGAGAGCCCCTGGAACGCTTTGAAAAATAGGTAAAAGCGAAGCTACACAAGGGGGGCACAGAGAGCAGACATCGAAATAAGATTTGTCAGTGGATAGCTTGAAATTTCATCTTTCTAGAAATTACTCGGGAACAAGAGTGGGGCGAATAGATTTCTAAAAACTCATGCCTGAACGGACCCATGTTTTCGAGCTTCCTTCAACAGAAGAGACAGACGACCAGTGCCTGTCTCTGCTGTCGGGTGTGGGGGAGCAGGTCAGGTAGCCCGGGCCCGACCCTCTGTCTGGGCTGGGGAATTAGGGTCCACAATGCACGCAGTACAGACTGCCATCCGCGAGCTAGACCCTCATGATACAGGCTGCGATACGCGAGCAGTAAAGGCGTGTAGTAAGGCGTGTGCGACACTGTGCCGCCACGGGTGCCGACGGAGGTTATGTGAAAGGGACCAGTCGGTACCAATGAGTACTAATCGCGAGAGGTCAATCTGAAGCTGGTATTCGAACCCGGACCATCTAAATCACTCATAAAATCTGCTCCGAAATTTAAATGAATTCGCTCTCCTCCAAGTGGGCGCGAGTTCAATCGACCATCCCAAACATATTTTTGTTAGAACAAATTTTCGAAATCAACGAGACGTTATCGACCGAGTTACCGACTGCATTGCGTCCACCACGCGGGATGAATATGTGCTTCTCCGTTTCTCCTGCACTCCAGCAACCAGTCGGGTGCCCCATCTCTCTCCCACTTCCTTAGTCTGTGCCACTCAAATGACACAATGCTTTTGTGTGTGTGTACACCGCAGGGCCAACGACCATCGCACTTGTACTGCAAAGTACCGAAGGGTATTGCAGAAGTGACCCCCCCTCGGGAACGCAATATCTGAGCGAAAGGGTGGTGATCGAATGATAACGTTGTGCTGCCGTGTCAAGTGTGCGTCGGGGCGTGACAGCCGCAGCCATGTCCCCTCCCACTTCTTCAAGGGCTCCTCCGCCGCCTTCCCTCCAAATAACCGTGATGGTGTTGTCAGAAGGATTGAGGCCGGCTTTGTCTGGGCCTCGGCGCGCCAGATCGCGATACGGATTTATCGTCGTTTTCCGTTTCTTCCTAAAACCTCTGGCGACGGCCCTAACCAGTATGGCATCACTTCCCATGGGAACAACCGACTATTGAACGGACCTCTCCAGTGCTAACACCCGTTTGGGGCAACAAAGTAAGGGGTCGTCCACAAATATCACGTTTCGGCGATTTTCGACCTCCCCCCTCCCCCATGTCAACAGGCGTCATCACCGGCCTGCACCCCCCGCCCCCTAAAGATTACGTCACAAGGGAGGCGTGCGCCAGACCGCGTCGTGGCGTGACAGGCATCGCCCATCGCGAATCACTGTTCCGCCACTCCACGCCTGGCGCACGCCTACCTTGGTCTGCCGGCGGCTGCCGGACCCGGAAGGGCCAGTCAGTAGGACGCCGTGCGGGCACCACTCTCTCCGCACGGTCGAAACGACGCTTATCACTGTAAAAAATAAGTACGGAAAGTACCGCAAACTTTTATAACGGAGGCCCGGTTTTAAAGCGTGTACTCGACATATTGGGTAAGGAGAAAAACTTTTGTTCGTTTCCGCAGGTCCTTCGCATGACCAGAACGGAGGACTCCGTGGTTTACCCCAAAGTATCATATAGGATCAGGTACGGAACCTGATCGGCCCCAGAAACGGAACGAGTGTTACGGATAGAATTGGCAGTACGGAGAAATCAGGTACGGAGACACTGCTCCGCGCAGCTCCGTGCGTATTTTTAACAGTGATGTGCATGACATCCGAACGTATCTTACATCATTTTTCGTTAGCAATGCCGCTCAACTACTCCTAACCTACCCTTACCTGCCTGAGTCTAACCTACCCAGGCGTCCACTAACCAAACCTAACCGAGCGTAACCCACTCCAGTCACTGATCCGCTGCTGTACGACCCTCGAGAACGGGGCCTGTGGTCTCAAGACCGGTGGCTGTATTCATTCACAGCCTCCCCTCCTTGCCTTCGGTAGTGCCGCAAACCGGATGTGTAAGTGACTTGGTTCTCGAGTGACAGTAGTTTTTAGCCCGTGCCGACACGTTTCGGTAGAAACGGAGAGGAGCTGGCGAAAGGTGACCCACTGCCTAAAAACTTGTAGACCTGAATGAAGAATGTACTGAATGTGTGAGAATGTGTGTAAATGCATAAAAATGTTCTGCGGTTCAGTGTAAAAGATTGTCGAGAATGCTAGGAGAATGTGATAGATTGTTGTAAGAATGGAAAGGAATGAATGAGAATGTGAAAGAATGTGTGTGAATGTGATGGGAAGCAAGAATGTCTGAAAATATCAGGGAATATAGAATGTGACCGAATGAATAAGAAGAAGAAGGAATTAATTAGAATGTATGAAGGAATGTGTGAGAATGTTTGAGATTGTTTACAGGTTTTCCCTGGCTTCGTTTGGGAATGGGTTAAGAATGTAGGAGAATTTGTGGCGATTGTAGAAGAATGTACGAGAATGTCTGTGAATGCAAGCGAATGTACGAGAATGTCGTGGATTGTGGCCGAATGTTTAGGATTGTGGGGAATGTGAGTGAGATTTTCGGGAGTCGAGTCTTCAGGTGTACAACGAATGTGGGTAGTGGGTCACCCCTCGACCTCCACTGTCGAGGGCCTGTGCCTCGCGTCAGAGTGTGTCAAGGGCCACACAGGATGCTGCAGGTCATTCGGGCCGACTCAAAAGATGATCGACTCGATGGCGTCAGACAAACTGTGCAACAGCAACAACGGTCAGCCATACAAAATACACTTTTTATATTCCTGGGAACCCTTAGCACTATATGCGCCAAATACCCATCTTTTTCCTTTGGAAACGCAACTGCCGAACCGCGCGTCGGGGGAGACCGAGACGTCGCTTTGGAAATCGACGTGGAAGATTGTGGATGTGCAGAGCTCGTCCGCTAGATGGCAGCTCTGCCTGGACACCACACCGCACCACACCGACACGCTACTCCCTCACCTTACAATTACTTGTCTTCTTATGGAGTGCACAGTATTTTTTTAACGGTTTTAATGGACCAAAACAACTAGCAATCCCCTGTTTTGCCTTTTTTTCACGCGTCTCTAAAAGAATTTAAAAAGTACGACTTTTTCAGCTCCCGGTACGGTCTTTTCGGAGAGTTGGTACGACCTTCCTAACCCAGCCGTCTAACATCCCTGGGTGCACCTGCAAGGCGCACTCCGTTGCGAGTCGGGACGGGCTGAGGTTAGCGATTTTAATCGTTCCAAAAATGTGTACCACCGGACACATATCGAGTGGCTTGAGGCGGGGGCCGGAGGCACCCTTAAATGCAGCCGGCAGGCCAAGCTGGCCAAGCCCCCCCCCCCCCCCTGTCGAACCAAGGTGCCAGTGGAGGGGAGTGGTACTGGCACGGAGGTTCGACGGTGGGACGGGCCAGCTTGTTTTATGTCGCGCTCGGTGACGGGGTACCTTGTCTCGAGACCAGTATTCTTTCGCAACAAGATAGAAAATGGCGCTCGAGGACGAGGTGCAAGGTCTCCAGAGCAGTTGCCGTGGTGTGCTGCCCTTGTTTCCCTTTCCCGCGGCCCGCAAAAGGCCAGCGTCGAAAACCGCAAGTCAGTAGCACAAGCCGTTCCCAAGATAGGGGTTGGCTCTCGAGCACGGGGTGCGTGGTCTAGAGAGAGGTGGTCCTAGTGGGGTGCCCTTGTTTTCCTTTGCCGCGGCCCGCAAAAGCGAATGTCGAAAACCGAGGGTCCCTGGCCCTTACCGTTTAGAAGATGGAAAGGGGCTCTCGAGGACGGGGTGCGTGGTCTCGAGGCCACGCTTCGAGAAATTTGCAATTTACGCTCTTTCTCAAATTTTCCTATAAAATCAAAACTGGTTGAGCAGAAATAAAAAGTAAGCGTTTTCACTTGGTCTTCACCCCCCGGCCCCAAAAACCTGACAGCAATCTCGGTTAATGAACCTCGACTTTTTTCGATTTGTTCCTTTGAAGCAGGATTGTTTCTATTGCTTTTGACAGAACTCTCAGGCGAGTGGCGGTCATGGTGACGTTTTTCCTTTGCTTGCTGACTGTGACGGTTATGGCTCTGCTGGATGGCGGGGCCGCCCAGGTGAATTACCCACTTATATAGTTATATGGGCATAGATCATTTCCTCTAAAGGCATTTTCGACACCCACCGTTTCCTCTAAATATTTTCATATGAAACGAAATTTTACCTCAAAGTGATATTTCCTCTAAAGAACATAACTTAATGAAACGGGCCACAAATTTCCAATCTGCCCGATGAATCCTGAGGCTCGCGCGCAACGCTCCCATGGGGCTTAATGTGAGACCTAAAATTATTCGCCAGATGCTTTAAATGCTATCGCACCAAAATTTGATCGCACTGCCGCGCTGTCCACTGATTTCGGCAGCACCTCTGGTTCAAAAGCACATGTTTCTGTTTCTTTTGGGTTAGCTTTGTTTACATTCTATCAGGAAACAATGATGTGAAACTTATATGACCACGTATGTTGGCGAATCTCCCGGGCGCTTAGCTCGACGCGGCCTACGCGCTGAGCCCTGCGCCGGCGGCTGACTGCGTGCTGTCGCTGCTGCCGCGGTACCTGGTGCGCACAGCGGCGTCCGTACCCACGCTGTACGTGGTGGGCTCCGCGCGCTGGCTCGGCGACCTCCTCGCGCGCCTGCCGCCCGTGGCCACCGTCACGCTCCTCTCCGGCAGCGGCCCCCTGCCCGGGCCTGTGGTGCTGGGGCTGGATGAGCCCACGGCCCTGCTCCTGGTGGTGGCCGACAGCCCCGAGATGCTGGCCGCGCGGGCGCGCCGCGTGCACCTGCCCGTCGTGGCCCGCAAACTGTTCTGGACCGCGGCGGACGACGGCGACCCTTGGGGCATCGCCGCGTCCCTGCCGCCCGGCTGCGGCAGCCAGGACCGCCTGGCCCTGGGCGGCGGCGGCGGCGCCACGCGACTGTACGCCGTGACGGGGGCCAACTGCGGGCTGCGGCTGCCTGCGGTCACCGAACTAGACCGCTGCTGGCCGGAGGTAGGGGCGACAATCGGGCGACAAATCAATTTAAATATTTCGACCAATCGGCTGATTGTTGAAATATACAATCCAACGTAACGGTGTCGATTGTGGTGGTCAATCGTTTAAGTTTCAAAATGCATTACGATAAAAACAGTGCACCGCGCCTACTAGGGGCGGTCATAGGAAGGTCGATGTTAAAATTTCCTTGTCCTTGTCCTTGTATTACCATAGGCCCCTAGGACCCTTTGGCTAAACCGGAACAGGACCCGCCGCACCCGCAGCCATCCTCTCGGTCCGGTACCCGGCCGCCCCGTCGGGGTGCCGAGGGGGTCCGCCTGCGGGGGCACGCTCCCCCAAGGGTGGTTAAACCAGCTTTTCTTAACCGCCCCTAGGTAGGCGCGCCCTCCCCGCGGTCCCGCTCGTCCCTCCCCGGCGGGGGCAGCAGGGCCCGGGGGCGAGAGGGCAGCCGGCGCGGTGGCGGCAGGCTCCCGTTGGCTACACTGTGACGACTCTAGTATACCACGGGTTGCGTCTAGTCCGCGGTCGCCACCTTACCACCGATTCGCCGCGCCTGGTAGCCCAGGGAATTATGCGGGTCCTCGGAGGGGGCGGCAATTTTTGTGGGGATACCTCAGTTGGTGGTAGTGCTCGGACTCGTGCTCACGGACTGCGGCGGCTGGGAGCAGAGTTGGTCATGCAGGGTGCAGCGTGCGTCATGCAACATGCAGTGGGAGGGGGGGGGGGGGCACATACCAGGTGCTCAGGGCACACCGCCCGTAGGGTCCGGCGCGTCCTGGTCCTGCTGTCGGTCCTGTTGTTGCTGCTCCCGCGCCGCCCGCCTCTCCCTGGCCGTCTGTCGTCGCTCCTCGTGAGGGTCCGGCATCCCGTCGAAGAGCTTGATGGCAGTCCGGAAGACGTCCCGGTCTTCGGCCGCCTCCCTCCAGTTCGCGGGGTCGATGCCCACGGCCGCCGTGTTGTCCGCCCGCTGTTTGGCGAGCGACTTGCGCGGGCTGCCGCGGAAGCGCTTGGCCGGGGGCGGCGCCACGAGCATGGCCAGGGCGTTGGGTGGCCGGCCCTACTAGGGCTGCTCTGGTTTCGGCGCCCTGGGGCGGTCGCCCGGGGCTTTCCATGGCCGCCCACATCGCCGTGTCCTAGTGTTCTTAGAAACACTTGTCGTAGGTCAGTGGATTTTATGAGCGTGGCTGTCAGGTCGATCGGCCCAGGCGGGCCCAGGCGGGCTACGTGCGTGCCCTGGGCCATGTGTTGGCTGGGCCGGGCGTCACTTTCACGCACAAGCTCCACTCCGCCTCCTTCCGCCTGGGAGGGGGGGGGGACAGAGCTGGGGAGGTGCGATGTTTTGGCGCTGTCAGGCTGATGTCTGGAGATCTTCTCGGGGGAGGCGGGGCGGGCGCAGCGTCGCACGGCCGGCGGGTGGTCCATAGCTGCACTCCAGTTTGGACGGCATCGGGCGGAGATTTGAGCGGAATTGAGCGGGGTTTGGGCGAGCATCATGCGGCATGCATAGGGGAAGGGGGGGGGGGGCGGCCCGAAGAGGCCGTTGATCTAAGCAAGCGTGACGCTGAGCGAGAGGCGGCATATAATAGCTGCTGTGTTTAGGGGCCTATGCTGCGGCAGGCTGCTGCGGGGAGGGGGGGGGGGGCGGCATGCAGTCGGGGTGAGCCTTGGAATGGGCCTCCCCTCGGGCGCGGCGACTGCTGCTCTGCGACCTGCACTGGGCACTGCGGCAGTTGGGCAGCGGCGACTTGAGGACTCACCCAGGCTTGCGGGTACCTTACCGGCATGGCAGGTGTTATACTTATCACGCCGTGTCCGGGTGCGTTGCGGTGCGTGGGAGCCTATCCTGGGGCAGGGGGCGGCGGACTGGCTGGACCGCGACGGCCTGGCCGCAGGTCGCTCCGCGGGCCTCTCCGGGTCGCTGCACTATTTTGCACTACCGGTTTGCACTACACTACACTGCACTACATTGGCTACACTGCTACAGGCTGAACGGCTGCGTGGCACTGCGCTGGTGGGGCTGCGCTGGGCTGTGCCTCTGCTCCCAGCCTGAGGGGTACGGACGAGACCGTGGGGGAGGTCCGGGCCCCGGCGGGCGTCGCCCGCCGGCTCAAGTGCCCTAGGCCGTACCCTGGAGCGACTCAGAACACGTCTGCTCTCCTCCACACCCCAGACCGAACTCGTTAAAATTGCAGATTCGACATATCAGAAAAGTTGCTCCGTCTTACCAAACGACCAAAAACATTTTTTTCAGAATTTTCGGACCACTTTTAGAGGTTCCGCAAGAGCCATTTGTAGTGAGCTTAGGCAACCAGCAAAGCACCACTTTTTCGCCTGCCCTGTCCATTAACTGCGGGGAGACGGTACTTTTTCGGCTTAGTTATGGTATGGCCTTGTTGGAGAGGTGTCTGGGAAGTGACCGAGGCCGTCAGATCACGTGGGTTCACTCAGTACTGCCGGCGGGGGCTACCTCGCCTAACAGGTAAAATAAAGCAACTCCGTTCGTACCACTAAAATCGTGAATCCTCCGCCATTTCCCCATTTTTGGTCGTATCTCGTTTCCAAATGGCTTGTTTTCATCGCAATGTAAACTTGTTTAACTGGCGCCTTTCAGATTTTGTGTATCGCTTTTAGTGTGGATGTTCATTTTATACAGTTTTCGACATTTTGCCAAAACACCCGAAAATAAAAAAAAAGTACATTAACATTTAGTGTGTGATTTCTGTGAAAGGATTTCACAAACTTTGTACAAAAGATTACACGAGTGCTTTCCCCCTCGAGTTCCTCGCCTATAATCGGTTAATAGATGATCAATTGTGCTTGTCTAGCCCCAGCCAGCGAGGCAGGCGGGGCTGCGGGCGGCGCAGTGGCGCCGAGGCCGCAGGCCCGCCTTTTCCCGGCCCTGCTCCGAGTGGAGGGCTCCGCCCCCCGGCGAGCACCTGTCCGTGCTGCGAGGCTTCGACCACGACGTGATGTGGATGGACGCGACCGACGAGTTCCTGGAGAGTCTCAAGTCTGTAACGCGGGCTAGCGTGTACGGGACGAGGTCCATGGCAATGGACGCGATCGACACGGTCCCCAACGCGCTCGCAGCCTGCCGACTGGACTTGGTGGTGTTCCCGAGGCCCGTGGTGCGGCTCAACGGCAGGGCGGCGGCGTTCACACCGCGCCTGGCCGGCCTGATAGCGGTGGTGCCGAAGGGCCTGCTGCCGCCGCGCTATACCTTCGCGCTCGCCAGGGCCATGAGCCCCGGCCTCTGGGTGGCAGTGGCCGTGTCCGCCGCCGCCGTGCTCGTCGCTAACGTCGTCCACGGCCACCGCGGACACGACCAGGCCGCGGCAGTGCTGCAAGTGCTGGTCCCGCTGGTGGGCCAGACCCAAGGGGTAAGTACACACTAAATGTTCATGTGCTTTTATTGTGCATTGTCATGTACCGATCTCAGCTTACATTAAAATGTACAATATTGAACATTTTAATGCACAAAGCGATACATTACAATGCACAATACTTGTGCATTTTCTTTACCGCACGTTTCTTGAGCATTACAATGTGCAGTTTGAAAAATCTTGTGCATTACAATGTACAAATTTATACATTTTAATGTACGATATTGTACATTATAATGCATGCTCAGATCTGTACATTACAATGTACAAAATTGTACATTGACATTGAGTAAGTACAAAAACAAAGGCACCTGTTGTTCCATTACATAAATTTGCAGATTAACATCCACTAGGTGCATATTATAATCATATTTAAAGTTAGTTTAAACTATTCACAAGCATAACAGCCAGTTCGGGAGCTTCCCAGCAACGACCGCTCATCTCCGAAAAATTGCTCGGGGTGGGTAGCGGTGGCCACGGGGGTTCCAAAACCGACCGCGGTCATTTTCGAAACCCCTGCGGCCACCGCTACCCACCCTTGAAACGATTTGACCAACATCTTGGACTTTGCCCTCAGCCCCTCCGGAATCAAGGGCTAGTCTGGGTGGGTTGAAATTTGCTATGCAGCAGGTTTGATGACCCAGAAAGCTACAAAGACTTCGCCGTTCCTAATTTTCTCCCTGAAAGCGGGCTTTTAGGGACCTTTCTTGTCCGATTTTCGACGGTTTTCCGGTCAAGGGAAACAGTTCAACCCCTAGGAGGGAATCAGTCAAGTTCACCCTTTGGGGCCTTGCGGGTGGACCCTTAGAGCACACCTCTTCCAAAGATCAACTCTTTATGCCGACTAGAAATGAAGTGGCAGCCTCTGCAAAACAGTGCGCTGCTAATTTTGTTGAGCTGTGTACTTACGTCCTTTTACGTCCTCTACTTACAGCCATTTACTTGTTTACCCCTCGGCTAGACCGCGGCGTGGCGGGGCGCGCCGAAGACGGTGCTCGCCTCCTGGATGCTGGCGTGCGTCGTGGTGGTGGCGGCGTACCAGGGGCAGCTGCTGACCCAGCTGACGGCGCCCGGTCTTCGCGAGGACATCAACAGCCTGGCCGAGGTGGAAGAGATGGGGCTGACCGTCAGCACGCTGATGGACGTCGCGGACCTGGCGCGCGGCCTGCTGTCGGCTGCGGCCCGCGTGCGAGTCGTGGAGGCGTCCGCGCTGACGCAGTGCATCCGCTCCGTGGCGGAAGGCCGCGCCTCGGCGCTGCTGCTTGGCGACGAGTTCCGCGGCCTCGTCGGCCGGGCCACGTCCGCCGGCGTTCACGCGTTCGACGTGCCGGGGACGCTGCACGCCAAGACGACCGTCATGACCTCCGTCGGCTCCCCGTTCGAGAGCGATGTGAGGAAGTTGGTGGGCCGCCTTCTTGCCTCGGGCATCTTTTCGAGGTGGGCGCAGAACTTCGTGGCCGGCCCCCGCTGTGAGGCCGGACAGCCACAGGCCGAGGGCGGCTCCGGGCGCCAGGCCCTGGCGCTGCGGCTGACGCAACTCAAGCCCGTGTTCTGCGTCGTCGGGGTCGGTCTGCCTACGTCCAGTGTCGTGTTTGCGGTTGAGCTGGTCTTGGCTCGCTGCAGCGCCGTTAGAAAACTCCTTGTAACGTTTGGAGTAAGTTTAGATAAACTTAATGGCTGAGCGATAGCGAAGCCCTGGACCGACTGGGTCAAAAATGTTTTGACTGTGTGTCCGTGTGTCCGCCTGATTTCTCGAGAACGGTTAAGCCCAGAAGGCTCAAATTTGGACATCTTCCTACTAGCATACCGGAGTCAACCTCACATTTGGGGTAACGTAGCTTCAGTACCGTATTTACACGATTAAAAGCCGCACCCCGATTTTAGGGAGGGAAAAAAGGGAAAGATCATTGGTGCTCTAATGTAAGCCGCACGCTCATGATCATGAATTTTCAAACGAACCACTCAATGAATTGTCCGTGTATATCAAACCGGGGCGATCGCGAGGACCTTCGGTTCTGCTGTCAGAGTTAGGGCTGCTGCCGCTAGGTGGCTAGAGTCGCCATGCCCCCCACCCCTAGCCACCGGGCCCCTACCTTACAACCCTCCCGCTCCCGCCCACACCGGCCGGCCGCGTCGCGCGTCCTGCCTCGCCCCGTTGTTGTTTATTGTGACTGGCCAAGGACAGGTGCTCTGGTGGTCGGCGAATGGAACACCCGTTCGCGGAGCAGAAGCACTACACTTACACCGTCGCTCTCCCGCGACAGGGTTGCAGCCGGGTTTTCACATCTTCAAATGTCGCAGTCAGCAAAAAAAAAAGCGTGTGTGGATATCAGGAATATTCGTAGCCGTATTCAATTACAACTCGGTTCCATTCTTGTCAAACTGCAACACGAACGCACCAAATGATCGCATTTCGGATCCCGATATGCTTCGAGAAGCTGCAATCGGGTTTTACAAATGTTGCAGACAGTAAAGAAAATGCGTGTGTAGACATTGGGAGTTTTCGTATCCCAAGCGTATCTCAAGCGGTAGAAAAGCCTATTGCACGAATGCAACACTAAACAATCCGCATGATCTCAATAGGTATTTCCAATGAGGCCCGAGAACGGAGGTCGTAGAACAAGCATACTTCCAAAGGGGAAACGAATACGTCAAATCGCACGGCGAGGACCGTCTCCGCTCCGGGTGGTTTGTCATACTACCCGCTTCCGGTCTGGAAGTATTATTGTTCTTTCTCTTCCGCTTTCGGGCCTCGCTGGAATCAACGACAAAGTAAAAGTGGCTGCAACGTTTTTTTTATACATTTTAATGGTTAGTCAGCGAACACAGCGCTTGTGCCGAGTTTAGAGACTTTCGTATCCATATGCGATAAAAATCTGTTTGCACGAATGTCTACCTGTTGTCAGAAAGCTCTTGATTGCTATCACGTCCCCGACAAGTTTCGGGTGGTTGCAACCGGGTTTTCATTGGCTGAGCGATCGCAAAGCCCTTACCCGACTAGGTCAAAAATGTTTTGTCCGTTTGTCCGCGCGATTTCTCGAGAACGGTTTGACGTAGAAAGCTCAAATTTGGACCACATCTTTCTTGCATCATACCACAGTCAACCTCCCCTCAGGGACACCGTAGCCCAAGCGGTTTCTTAGATAATTTTCACAAGTGGTCTAAACTTTAATATCCGCCGGTGAGGTGCGGCCAGTACGCGCCATGCGCCTGTCGTAGAGGGGCGGATCAGTGACTCGAGTGGATCATGCTCGTTTAGGTTAGTGAAGGTTTGGGTAGGTTAGGCTCAGGCAGGTAAGGTTAGGACTGGTTGAGCGTCATTAACAACGAAACGATGATGTAAGATACGTTCGGAAGCCAGAACATGAGCGTGGTTGCGACCGTGCGGAGAGAGTGACGCCCGCAGGGCGTCCTACTGGCTGATTGGCCCCGCAGGGTCGTAGTGGTCAGGTGACAGCCGCCGGCAGGCCAAGGTAGGCGTGCGCCAGGCGTGGAGTGGCGGAACAGTGATTCGCGATGAGCGAAGCCTGTTACGCCACGACGCGGTCTGGCGTACGCCTACCTTGTAAATTTTATGTGTCGCAGTCAACGAACAAATATGTTAACTGCACTTCTTGTGTGCACTTGAAACCACACACCTACAAAGTATCAGTGCTGGGGAACAGGGTTTACTGCCGTCTTTCTCCGTTCTGAAAGTCTTAGCGCTTAGCCTGTTGTGGCACTCGTCGCCGCACGCCGCTCAGTCATTTGCACGCACGCCAGTTCAGCTTATCTGGGCGTGCTATACTACGAATTCCGCACTGCGAAGGCATTTGAATTTTGGCGCGCGCCAGTATGACAATTATGGCGGCACGGTGAACTAAGGGCTGAGGCGTATTTTCGTTTCCCAACCACGGTACCAAGTGTTTCGGTGTGTGACGTCACAAACACGAACGAGAAACGAAAATGCGTTTTCCACCGCCATGTACAAACGGATAAACGTGTTTCGGAGTTTTAGCGGGGATATTTGTAAAGATGGATAGAAAAGAAGTATTAAGTCTCATTACATCTCTATTACTTAGTGAAGATGATACAGTTACAGAAGATATAGTAACTCTATCATTAAATGCCAGCTCTGCCTCTTCTGTGGCCATAATTACTAAGAAAGAGGACAGAGAGAGACACTTTTTACTAGGCCATATGACTGCTGACACTTGTTGGATTGAACTTTATTTAGATTTTGATTTCCATCAATTGTTTAGGCATGTATTCAGTAAATTCTGTAAATTTTATTGTAATCTTCTCCCATGATGAAGCTTTTTTGCCCTGTCCAGGATGCGGAAGGACTCTTATCAGGAATTAGTCAGGGTTATAGCACCTCTGTATGAGGTGAAATGTAATCGTGGGGATGCACCTCCAGTCACAGTGGAGAAGGCCACTCTTATGGCACTTTGGTATCCTGCCGTAAATGTTTCCATGTACAAGGCCGGAGACCGCTTTGGTGTCGCTTCATCAACATTGTTCAAAGAAGTTCACAAAATTGTAGACATTTTGTGTCAGCTTTGCAACAAATTTATTGTGTGGCCAACTGAAGCAGAAGCAACCATTATTCGCCAACAGTTTAAAGATAGAGCAGGGTATCCTGGTCTGTATTGTGTCATGCACTAGTTCCATTTTGTTGGAGATTTGGTTATAATAAATAGTGTAATATCATCTACCTGTCAGGTGTAATTGGTGCAATTGATGGCTGCCATATTGATGTCTTAGTCCCAGCGAACGATCAGCAGTCCTATATTGATAGGAAAATGAATCATTCTATACTATTGCAAGGTATTGTATCCTTGACAGGGCCTCCGATGTATCTGTTACTAGACTAGAAACTGACATGTCCACCCATTCACAGGAATATGCACTGCAACAAAGCTCTTCACTAATGTATCAATAGGTACTCCAGGTAGTTGCAATGATTGTAGGGCTCTAAGATACTCATCTTTTTATCAGAGGGTTATCCAGGAAGGTCCTGATAGCCTTTTCTTCAATGCAAACAATCACCTAGTTGGTGATAAAGCATACCCCAACAGGACTTGGCTCTTGACGCCATACAAGTATGTAAAACCGTACAATTTAAGTGTAGTTCTTCCATGAAGAATTAAGCAATTCTTTATATTTCATTTTTAGGGACTATGGTAATCTAACTTTGGTTCAAAGACAACATAATTACATTCACAGTTCAACAAGGACTGTGATTGAACACTGTTTTGGTCTACTGAAAGGAAGATGGCGATGCTTGCTAAGACTACAACTGAAGCGCATTGATAGAGCCTCCAACTTCATTATGGCATGTTGTGTTCTCCACAATTTTTGTTTCCTGCATAATGATACTGTAATCGAAGACATGGTAAATGATGAGAGGCATATGCCTGCTCAAGTCACTGATGACTACCATGATGCACACAATGCTCAGTTGGCTAAGGAGAAGAGAGATAGAATTGCATCTGTACTGTAGATAGAATGTGATATATGTTGTACTTTAACCTCCATGATATAAATAATCCACTAGATTTAGCATATTTGAAGTTTATTTCCTTCCTGAAATAAATGATAAATTGTAGGGAAATGCATCCCTAAACTCAAACAAAATTTCACATTTTGTGCTACATAGGTCCTTGACCTTGATGGAAATAGTATGAAATGGAAATAATACAAAATCACAGAATAAATAATACAAACTTAAACAGACTTAGAAAATTTCTGGCAGCCTATATTGGCATGATCGCCCTTAACTTAAACTAAATAGTGGTACTGAGTCACAAAATAAGTAATACAATCACAGAATAAGTAGTACAAAGAAAATACTTAAAAATATTTTTGGCAGCCTACAATGGCAAGATCGCCCTTAACTTTAATTATAAAGTGGCACTGAATCACAGAATAAGTAATACAATCACAGAATAAGTAGTGCAAGGAAAATACTTGAAAATTTTTTGGCAGCCTACAATGGCATGATCGCCCTTAGAATAACAGAGAAAAAAACAAAGAAATGTTTATCAATTATATAATGTAGAAAAAAAGTCAAAAGAAACTTGAAAGAAAATTTTTATGCTTTCTCAACAAGTTTAGCTAAAATACTGAGCATTTGGGATTTCGCTTCCTTGTCTTGCTCCATTTTCTTTTCTAAAAGATTCAACAGAGTTTGATTTTGCCTTTGCTTTTCTTCTGCCTCTTTTTTCAAAAATTCCAAAATGGCACTATTATCAACTTTTTTCTTCTTTGGCTTGGTAGAAGCTTGAACCTTGAGAAAAGGACTGGAAGATGATGCAGAGTCTGTCCTTAGCTTTTCCTCCTCTTCATCAGACAGCATTTCTTCACTGCCTCTCTTTGAGGATGCCAATGCTTCCCCAATAACACTTGAAGCAATGGAGGTTGAGCATTGACTAGCAGACATAGAGTCCAGTAAATTGACAGGCGAAGCTTTGGCTGAGTCTTTGATAACGTCACGAACATCATCAAAGAAGGATGGTTTCTGGATTTCCCCAGCTCCAGTACATTTAGGGCCAGCATTCTGAATGAAATTTATTGTCTTGCTCTCCATGTTTCTCCACTTCTGAGCACAGACAACTCCTGGGTCCCGCGTTCCGAAGACAAATCCTAACTTCAACATTTCTTTCCCAATTTCACTCCAAACATTTTTCTTCTTACTTGTCTTGTCTTTTAATAGACTCTTAAAACGATCACATCCAACTAATTTAATGAGAGCATCAGAAGCTTCTCTGTCTCGGGCGGTGGGTTTGGCGTTCTTCACACACACCTCATCATCAACACTGACCGAGATTGCGGATGCAGATTCTTCTGAAGCACTTTCTGAACATTGTTGGCCGAGTGTAACTTGTGTAACTTCAATGGAATTATTGTTGAGCTCATTGCTCTGTGCTGGTACTTCATCAATGACAGTGGCCGGCACTTGAAGTGAAAAGTGCAGCACATCTGAGTTTTGAGGTACAGTTATCGTGGTTTGTTCTGCACAACAAATAAATAATCAGACCAAATTAGTTATACATTGACTGTAATAAAATTCATGCTGATGTACTGAACCTGTTCGGTTGGGACATACTTATTTTATCGTATATGACTAGGTCACCATCCTGCGTCATGAGTTCACTTTTGGAGTTCACACACAACGTATGTTGATCTAAATTTAAACTAATATTCATTTTTTTTTCTTTCCTTAATCAACAATTTACTTAGCCTAAAGCAAATATCACACTGTTCCTCCCGCGCACAGACCGCAACCGCCCTACCATAAACGCGCAAACATAGTCCGGAGTACGTTTGTACGTTCCTTAGCGAACGCAGAAACATGGTTGCGTTTGTGACGTCACGAACGCGAACGAAAATGACCGTGTTTGCTCGTGGTTGCTTGTGGTTGGGAAACGAAAATACGCCTCTGACCCTAACCTCCATGTCACTCTATATCCGGTATCATCAGTACTTCTACGTGCCACTCGCAAGTGAGAGATAAAGAGAGCATCGAACTTGACGATTATTTTGCATTTAGCAGCGGGCTGAGAAGCTGCGGGCACTAACTTTTGAAAATCACCGAGATTAAAATGGCGACAGGGGCCCGATCGGCGGGGTTCGCCGTTGAGGGCAGCACCTCGGACGCGGGGTAGCAGGCCGATATTGCATGTACTTAATAGAACATAAGAATCGGTCCAATTTCGCAGAAACCTTGGCAAAGACTGCAATATCCATATTTCCTTTTTTCACCCTGGCTTCTTTTGATGGCACTGTTGTGTTCCCCCATGATAACTTTTCCCCCATCGCGATATACACTGTAAGGGATTGTCGTTTTTTAAGGACTTTCTGAAGAAACTGAATTAATCAAGAAAACTTAGAAACATAACGAGATTTTCTTAAGTACTATATCTAGTCTTCAGGCACATTAAATTGACTTTGTGAAAGTTAAGAAGAAAGGAGGAAACATATCGTAGCGTTATCCTTTAAAATTGTGGCCATATTGTGTTCTGAACTCTGGAAATTCCTAATGCTTTTCGTTAAAAAACGAAGAAATCTTCGTAAAAGTATTCGTTTAAAAACGAATGTCTTCAGTTCCTAATTAATCAAACAATCTTCGTTTTTAAACGACCGAATTTTTTACAGTGTAAAAAGTATTGACAATGTTAATTTCTACAACATTGTTTCGACAATTATTAAGCAAAATTCTTAGAACTACTGATGACAGTACCAGCGCTACGAAGACCACCAAGATGCCGCTCATCAGAGGCAGAGAGTATGAGTTGTCCTTCGACACGATGACATCCGCAGTGCTCACCTACCGAACACCATAAACGCATCATTTCACGAGCTGTTCTTATAGCAAAAATGTTTGGCATGCCGTATGCTACACTGATGTAGTGAGTGGCGACGCCCGGGACGATCAAGCGATGCTCTCGGCCGCCGGGAGCCGCCGTTACCAACCATCACAAAACACGACGAAACCACTAAAACTGCACCAAAACGGAATCAGAGGGCCATAATTAAACTCAGAGTGAAATTTTGTCTCAGACAATGTATCTGCCAAAGACGCCTTAGGGATACGTGTGGTTAAATAAGTCTCAGTCAGGTTGGGTGATTTGTTCGCCAGCCAGTGTCTATCCATATGCCGAATTGTTTCGCATTTGAGGTAAAAATGAGATATGTGTATAGCGCGTATATCAGGGTGTCCCAAATTTAAACGGAACTCGAAATGTTCGACTCTTACCCTCTGGATAGGTGACATGTATATGATAAGAAAACCTGTGATTTTTTTTCGGCAAGATCGGACAAGATTTAGAAGTCGCGACGGGGGCCTCATAGCTTAACAAGGGAACTCCCGTGGGAAGAATTGGGCTATTCGAAAGCCTTCGGCAATTTCTTCGAATTTGGTGGTAAAGAATTTCTGGACAGTTCATCATGACTGATTTTCTATCACAAATCCGAAGGGCGTTTACGATGGAAAATCACAGTGCGATCAAAATGAGCCATCTACATGCAGGTTGGGTGATATGTTCGCCAGCCAGTGCCCATCTATATGCCGACCTGTTGAGCATTTGAGGTAAAAATTAGATTATACAGCGCGTGTATGGTCCAATCTGCTTGCCCCATTTCCGCCTGGAAGGCAAGAAGGGTGGGCCGAGGCCGTGCTCACCAGGGGCATGACGAGGCCCACGAGCAAGAGGTGCGGAAAACGCCAGCCGACGGCCGCCTCCATGTACATGCCCGATCGCCTGAGCATGGCGTGCAAAGATGCTGTGCGAACCGTCAGCGCACTATGAATCTGCAATTTAGAAATTGTGTAGGGAAAAAATGTGGTGGACCACACCCTTTTCGGGAACTTTTCATTGAAATTGAAGTGCAATCATGACGCGCACATGTTCCTGTGCCACTTTTGTCCCCTGGCAGTGACTGTCGGACTCTATATACTCCACTGTTAAAAAATATATTGGGAATTCCTCCGGAAACTTTTTTACCAACTGATCCTTCGTTTTTTCCGAAAGTACGACATATTGAGATTCGCTCTGGTGAGAGCAAAATTTTAAAGCGCATTTAATAGAGGACACATGTTCTTCCTCAATAGCCACAATATCATACCTCATAGTAACGCATACTCCGCATACTCCCTGTGACGAGTGATCTTATCCGGCGAATTCCTGAAGGTTCTCTGGAAATTCACGAAGGACTGTCGGAAATAAAATTACCCACTGATCCTTCGTGATTTCCCAGCCTTTTTTTTAACAGTGTGCATTCAGGTGGCGCTGTCTCGAAGCGAGCTGTGCGCTCCACTTAAAAAATATTTTTAGTCACTTGACCAAAAGTCTCTTAAATTTTGTCCAAGATTTTTTCGTCGCACACGCCAAGACAAAAAAATCGTCACAAAAACAGTTGATGTGAGCAGCGAACGCTTTCGTAGAGTCCACTACTGGTGCATGTACTAGTCGTGGGTATTTATGCCCCCAACAGTAAATATCCTAAGAAGGAAATAAATACTTCGTACGCTACGAAAGCAACGCTAGTTCATGGCCTACACTTCAAATATTTATCGTCGACGACAATCTTCTGGCTATATCTGAATGACGATACAGTCGCAATAGAGAATGTGAAGTCGCCAAAAATATTTTTGCTTCGGCAAATCGTTTCCTGTTTTAGTGTGATTAAGTGTGACGATTCATTCGCCATACGAATATGTCGTCACGTGAAGAATGAACGTCGTGACATTTTAGAGTGATGGACGTATCGTTAAAGAAAATATCGTTATTTGAAGAAAAGATTTTAGAGCGTACGAAGCCTTTATTTCTTGTGTAACACAAAGGATTTCTTTGTACATTATTTACTACGAACATGTCCCTGGCCATTTTGAGTGGCACGTGGTGACATGCTACTTCATTTCAATTTGCTGGCATACACCCAGAAAAATGAATTCTTGATTCTACTAATACTCGGTTTAACCGTTTAATTTACTGGATTTACGTTAAATTTACTTAATTTACATAAAATTTACTTGATTTAAGAAACATTTACTTGTAAAAACCAAAAATATGCAATTTGAGGCAAAAATCAAAAATCTATTTTCTGGGTGTATAGAGGCTGCAGTGATGGCGCAGTCCAAATGCATTATACGTGTACACTGTTAAAATTTGCCGTTTTAAATCGACTTATACTATGTCGCGGGCCGAGCCCTACCTACCGCCACCACCCTTCCCGCGCTGTCGCGGTGCGGCAGAAGCGCCGTACAGGGTACGCAGCCTAGCCCTGGGCGGTATCCAAATTTCGGTACCGCGGTACGGTATTTATGTTATCCGCGGTTTCGGCGGTATACCGAAACCGGTATTTACCGCCGAAACCGGCCCGATACCATACTGCTGATACCGCGGTATCGCGCGGTAAAGTACCGCTAATACCGAGATACCGTACGGTATAATACCGCGATACCGTACGGTATAATACCGTCGATACCGCGTTACCGTGCGTTAAAATACCGCCGATAACGCGATATCGTGTGGCAACGGTAAATCTACTGCGTTTCCGCGACATTACACCAGCCAGCGGACGTGCCCCCGGCGCGCAGCACTAATTTGGGGCACTCGTTACACTTGCCCTCACTCTTGGAAACTTCCTGAAAGAACCTCCAGATGCGAGGCAGTTTGGATGGCACACGGCCCAGTCTCGGCAGCGCCGTATCGCGGTATGTCCGTATCGCGGTATCGGGCGGTATCGCGGTATTATACCGACGCGATATACCGGTATTCTAAAAATTCAATACCGTGACTGCGGTATAATTAATGCCGCGGTATTTACCGGTATACCGAAATACCGCCCAGGGCTAACGCAGCCCACCTTACGCCTCCCCTCACGCAACCCGCCCGACAGCCGCCGCTGCGCGAGCCGCCGGTGCCGAGAGAACTGGAGTTGAGGGTAAGGTTGCGTCGGTGTGCGGACCGGGTTCCGTTTTCGCGCCGTGTGTCGAAAGATCCTGCGGCGGTCGCAGTCGTCGAGGCCCCTGCACTACAAATCCAAATGCATGACATTACGCATTACTTACAGCGTGGTCTGGGACCACACGTTAGCTTATGCACGGTTGTAGACCACACTGTAACTAATGCGTGGTCGCATACCATGCATTAGCTAATGTGTGGTCCCTACCTGGCTGTAGCTAATGTGTGGTGTTGTGGGGGTGAACACCAAACATTTCCAAATGCATAGTCTGACTCGACACATTAGCTAATGCGCGGTGCTGCAACCACACATTTCCTAATGCATGGTCCTGCTACCACGCATTTCGTAAAGCGTGGTGGGAAACCATGCACTAGGAAATGCATGGTCTGAGACCGTACAGTAAGTAATGCGTAAAGTCATTCATTTGGATTTGCAGTGTGTAATGGCAGGCTACGTGCACTCTGAGCCGCCTTGTCTCCGTTGACTAGCATGCCCACCACCACCGTGGACCAGTCTCCTTGTCGGCGACACCTACCGGGCCCTGGGCCCGGGCCAACCCCGCCAAGAAGGCCGCCACCCTGGCGGTCACCCTCCCCCATGGAGGCCCTTTTGCCCGTACCCCTGGGAGAGCTCAGTTCGGGGTGCGTCACGCACCCGGTGCAGTTGGGGTAAAACAGGTGCGAAGTGAGCTGATGAAGGTGGAGAAGAAATGCTCGTTTGAGTTCAGCTATGACTCAGTCTATGGTAATAGTGGAGAAAAGTGTTGAAAGTATGTGAGTGTGTGATGTGGAGCAATTCACACTGTTGAAGAAAAAGTCATTAATTAGCAGCAAAAGCTGCTAACCAATGAAAATGGCTGACCCATTGTCCGATGAAAGTGGTTGGTCATTTTGGAATGCCTTAAAGCAGCCAAATAGTCATTTTGAGATGGTTTTGTCATTACAGAATTGCTGATCATCCATGATTTTACCATTTTAGAACAGTATTGTATGTTGTTCTGGAATTTCCAGAGCAGCCATTTTAAAATTACTAATTACTAAAATTACATATTATTGTGTTTTCCATTGTTTTTCTTTGTTGGTTTTTGAAGTAAAGGTTTAAAGTGCACATGTATATGTTTGGTTCATGTCTTGCTAAAATTTGGATTGTTGCAAATGAGTAAGGGAGGGTAGGGCACAATGGGACACTTTTTCTCTCAGGCCTCTCTTTGCAAGACTGGTTCAGATAAAAAAAATCAAAATGTGCCTGACATATGCTTTGGTGTGTCCTCTTTCTTGTTTAATAGTGTTTGAGACACGTAGGATGCTCCGTTGCCTTTAAAAAATAAAAAACCACGTTGCTGCATTTGTCCCATTGTTCCCGGGTACCGGGTACAATGGGACACTTACCGTTTCACTGATAATACAGTATTTTGGGGCCAAAGGAAATCAAAAATAGCTGAAATATGTTTTATTAAACATTTTTAAGTAGAAACAAAACAGCTTTCATGGTCACATTTGCTTTAAATTAAAATAAAAAACATAATGGCTCTCAGGTCACATTTTACTAAAATCATATAAAAATATTCTAAGCCGCGGCATTTTTCCTAAAATGGTTGTTAAAACACATTTAATAATACGAAAACTATCATTCACAAGTGAGAAAAACACTCTGGGGTATAACGGGACACTAAAACGAGTGTCCCACTGTGTCTCATAGTGCCCCATGTCCCATTGTGCCCCACTCTCCCTTAAGACCTTTCTTTTGAGAATCGTGCCGTGATATGGTTCGCATTATCTTTCACGAGCCTATCATAGCTTGCCACGTTTGCCTCGGTTTGTTTTCCATTGTGTAAAATTTATCCCCAAATTTTTCTGTATATAAACCAAAACCTTCCCCGTAAGTATGGCAACTGTTTCTGCAATTTGTTTTGGGCTTGTTTGGTTGTTTAAATGTTTATTTATGTTTTTCAATTTCACATTTATAAGTGGGTTTCGATGATCAGCCTTCTGGCCGCATTTCCTTCTGGTCCTTAATTTTAAAGGAATTTTAAATTGCCCATTGTTTTGGGGTCCATGTTGCACCCTTCTTGATCAATGTTTTGCCATGTACATGACTTTGATATTTTCGAAGATTTATTCTGTTTTGATATTTGGATAGTGTAAATCCCGTTAAATTCTCCATTAGATTCTCACTGCTGCTATTCATTGTGAATAAATCTTTTGGTATCCCAACAATTGTGTTTCTGTGTAAAAAATTAGTCTGCACCTCTCTGCTCTCGGTGTCAACTGAAACTACAATATAGCTTCTTCTCAAATTACGAAGGAAACACCATTTACAGTGGGAGGGTGACAGCGCGCTCCGCCGCTCGCCGGATTTATCGTCCGTCGTGTCACCGGCACTCATCCGGCCGGGAAACCATGAATTTGAAGGGTCTGAATTCCTGTTTCAGGCACACACACACACACACACACATTTGACAATAGCGAAGGTGGGCAGGTAAGTTTATACCCTGTCGGTCAACGGCATGTGCTTATGTTTGCTTCGATTCCTGACTGTTTGAACGGCTAAAAGGACCCGGCTAAAGTGTCACTTTCTATCGAATCGCCGGGAATCGCCTAAATGCTCTGTACTAACCGTGTCGCTAAGGTAGGCGCACAGTTTCGTGTGCTGCCTTCATATATCTGTCGCTAAATGAGATGTATCAGGACTGGCGCTAAAGCAGGCCGTCGCTAAACTGACTTGTCGCTAAACATCCATACGCTCAACGGCTGGCAACGTAAAATGTATCATTTGCTAAAGATATTTTCGCTCATTAGGGTGGATCCAAACAAAATTGTGACTGCAGATGGACAAAATTGTTACCATGTGTGAACAAAGTATTAATTTGTCCACAATTTAGTAACAATGTTGTTCATCTGGAGTCGCATTTTTGTCACTAGCCTGTGGACGCACAGATTCGCCCATAGCCATGGACAAAATTGTCCATTGACTTTTTCCGTGTGCGCCCCCCTTTGCAATGTTTATGTGGGGCATTCCAGACTAAACAAGCTGACCCGCACCACCGACAGTGGGTTCCTTCCATGCATAGGGACTGCCGAAAACCCCCTAGAGCGATACGCGATACAGCTGATTTATAGGTGGCTGAAGCTCTGAAAAAAGGGCCATTTTTGATCGTTCGATCCCTTACGGCCTCAGAAGTATAATTTGTGTTCACCAGATAATGCAGGCACCCGGATAGTACATGGGGAATTTAGACGATTTTAAGACGAATAGTTTGAGAGACTGCGTCTGTTCTAGATTCTTGTTTCGCGGAACTGTGTCGGATTGTGAGGGGCTGTGTATGATTGTGTATGTCTGGCAACGTATGCATAGATTGTGTTAAGGCCAGTACGACGCTACGCGGGCGCGGAAGTACGCCCGTATTCTCACGGCCGCGAACGCGTCATACATTATCCTCTCATTTTCGATGCCGCCCAACCAGCCCCGTACTTCCCCTTCATGCCCCAGCCTTACCCATCTGAGCCTCACCTAACGTAGCCTTACCCACTCGAGCCTCTGACCCACCCCTCCACGCTTAGCTTACCTTGAGCAACCGGCATATTGTAAACTGAAGACCACTTGCAAAATTTATCGAAGACACTGCTTCAGCTGCGGTGCATCCGAGGTGAGGTTGACTTCTAAATTGGTCTAAATTTGAGCCTTGTGAGACTAACAGTTCTCGACAAAACACGCCACAAAATATTTTCGTTGTAGATGAGTAAGGGCTGCGCTATCGCTCAGCCATACGCGCATACGTCGTTTTAGATCGGCAATTTTCAACAGTGTCCATTTTAGACTGTTACAGGTGTTTCCGTATTATCCTTTAAAGTTCTCCATTTCCGACTCAAAGTTCTCTTCTCATTCATGAGTTCGGCCTGCAAACGATCAGCTAGCTGGTGATGCAGAGCAGCATTGGCCAGATGGACGGTGATCATAAGTGACAGCCAGCTGTAGTAGCCGAAGATACAGCACCAGCTACTGAAGACCATGAGCACCAGCTGCTGGCCAAATTAACATAGTAAACCACACATATTTCACCAGAAAAACAACATTTCAAAACAAAAACAAAACTTTGTAAATTTTAACAGTGGCCAAGCCCAACTTCAAATTTTGACCAACAACGTTCATCGCACGTTCAATTTTGTGCTTTCTAGCTTTAGATTGGAGTCCTAATTAAATTATTCCGTGCAATCACATTAAAACTGAGCTATTTAAGAAATTTTGCCACGTCTTTTATGTTTGTTCTGTGTTTCGTCTTTGCTCTTCGCAGAGTTTGAAACGTATGCATTGTAAAAAGTGCCATAAATTGGCAACATAGCTTATCAATGTAAATGGGTAGCCTACACTGGCGGTCATATTTAGCGGTCCACTTTTTTGAAGGTGTGCTATTTTGTCCCAGGTTGGCCCAGCGACTTTATTCTTGGACAAGGGGTGTCTTAAGGGTACATCTCTAGGTGTCAGAAACGCCAACTTGATAAATTCACTTTAAGGGGTGAACCACTCCTGTAACTGGGCTAAAGTGGAAAGTTGCCCCAAAAGAGGTCGGAAAAACCCTTTCACCGAAACAAAATTAGCAAAAAAGGTTTTGAAGTGTCATTCTGAGTTACCGAAGTGTGCAAATCCTGAATTTCAACCCTCCCCGACCACCCCTTCATTTTCGAGGGGGTGGGGGGTAGTTTTAGAACAGGGGGTGGTGGGGTTTCAAAAAGGATCGGCATTGGTTCGTACGGCCTCGGGGGTTCCGAAAATGTCCGCCACGACGAATACCGATCCCTCTCAGTGCCGAAAAACAGTGAAAACCGAAAATTCAGGCACGATTTAACGCTTTATTTGACACTGATTTTCGTAATCAACCAGTAGGGGTAGAAAATTGTGCGCATCGATTTCTGGTGGTCCAAACCTTCAATAACCATGGAACAAATCGGGAACCCGAGGGCGTACAAACCAAAGTGAATTTATCAAGTTGGCGTTTCAGACACCTAGAGATGTACCCTTAAAACACCCCCTGTCCAAGAATGAAGTCGCTGGGCCAACCTGGGACAAAATGGCGCAACTTCAAAAACGTGGACCGCTAAATATGACCGCCAGTGTATTATCCGCTAAGGATGGAGCGGTCGTTAAAGGTTTAAAAGATTTTATTCCATGTCAGTATTTCCAATTCTATGTGGATTTGCCATCTTACAACAGGCTTATAGTCATATTCAAATGTCCATTTACAAGGCAGCAGTTTCGAAATTTCTTATTTTTCTGTCAGTATTAAACGAATTTCAACGCACTGTTGTGCAACCGCGACGCGAATATCCTCCGGTGAAATTTGACAAATACTGCGAACAATCAACAATTACAAATCTAAAATTGTATCTGGGAATGATAGAAAATCATGTTTTTCAGGGTGTACCCCAGAAGTGACGAAAATTTTGTCACCAAAATATTTCGTCACGTGACAAGAAAATCGCGAATGGGCCGAAGGAACGTAATATGGTCGGTGCACGCCACACATTCCTTAAACAGGATATAATTTTGCCCATTAGTGTTGTTCACAACGAAATGGCCGTGATTACCCACTGATAAGAAACTCAGTTCTGCGCTACACCTGCGAAAACAAAAAATCGCAGACGACAAATTTGTTGGCTCAACAATACATTTATTCTCCGTGCTGACTGACCGTGCTAAGCTTCGACTAACTAATGTTCTTAGAAAAATATTTGGTGGCGTGTTGGTCGGCGGCTCTCCAATCACACGCATTTTGTTCTACCGAGCTACTGATACATCTATAAGCCTAACTCAACCAAAATATTGTACATACTTTTACCAGCCCTGAAGGCGTGTCCACCCAGTTAACTTCAATGAACAGCGCCAAGACGACAAGCGTGTGAGTAACGACTGCAAAGCCGTTATAGAAGTACTTAACAAAGCGAAGTAAAGGAGCAGCCGACCGCAGTGGTTCCTGCAAAGTGTTTCGGCCATATTTGATTTCAATAATTAAAAAACTTACAGGTTTTGCATAAAGCGTACTTCCAAAAAGTGTGACTTTCATTATAAAACCATTGTGACGCGTATCACTAGTTTGGGGTGAGTTCTGACAAAAAATAAATAATCACGATGCGAAGACACTAAATTGAATGGCGAGGTTTCTCAACCTTAGAAGGGCGAGCAGATTGACTTTCCATATTTTCTATGACAAGAAATAGAGACACCGCCCTAATTGGGTGATGTTACTGGACCTGTCGCCCTTTAAGAGAGCAATGTTTATGGGACGTTTCCCTATAAGGTAGAGGTTCCTTCCCCTCAGAGAGAAATACTAAGTCCATATCGCCTAACAAGCAACGCATACCTGCATCGCGCAAATTACAGGATTAACTTCTAGTGGAATATGGCGGTTTTCTTCAACAGGACCTGTTAGTACCGTGTCTGTCTTGAGCCTGCCCGTACGCGCATGGGGACCTCATGCGACCCTTTAGGTATATTATAGAGCAAACAGTGTCCGATCTATAGCTAAAACATAAGATTTGGACATTTTCAATCTTATATCTGTAGGCTTTACGAGGCCTAATTCAGTCAAATACAAGCCTAATGCATCCTTTGGGCACCCAACCTACACAGCACAAAATTTCTTTGCTGCTCCCCAGTTCATCCCGGCAGGCAAAGCAAAGGCGTAAAGCACATTTTAAAGTGGGGAGCATCGTTTCACGCCTCGCCAAGGCCGGTTCCACCCCCTGGTCTTGTTCTACAGTCACCTACCGTGTCGTGGTCTTCTGAGAGATTCGATGCCACGTCGCACAGGAGCCGCAGTGACTCCTCCACTCTCTGCCGCTGCCAGAAGATTGACTGTGCCGCAAGAGACGGTGGCGCGGTCACCAGCATTCTCCACAATAGAACAGCTTCCTGCTCATCACTGCTGAACGCAAGCACGAGCACCTCCATGACGTATGCAGCGACTACCAGCCCGATGCTGATCTGAAATTTGCAAGCACGGCACATTGACGCACAGAGGCGCAAGTCTGGCGGTGCTGCAAAATGGTCCGGTGACGTATAAAAGTGGTTGACACTCTGTAACGTTAGTGACAGCAAACTGCAAGAGGAGAGTTTTCAGTCAAATTCTACGCACTAAATGTTAATGTACTTTTCTTGTACATTGTATTGTACTGATCTGAGCATACATTAAAATGTACAACATTGTACATTTCAATGCACAAAATTATACATTACGATGGACAATACTTGTGCATTTTCTTTACCTTACGTTTATTGTGCATTACAAGGTAGTTTGAAAAATCTTGCGCATTACAACGTACAAATTAATACATTTTAATGTACAGTATTGTACATTATAATGCATGCTCAGATCTGTATATTACAATGTACACAATTGTACATTGACATTAAGTGTGATGTGCATTTTTGAAAAAAAAATCCATGTGGAGTCCAGGCAAAAAGTATTGCAGGACTAGACATTGAAAACGGTTTAAAAAAAATTCTTCTATATGGGCAGCGACCGGGGGGGGGGGAGGGGGGTTAACGACACCGGAAAAATGTGTCCGGAGGGTAATTATCTTATGAAGATAATGCAAAGCAATTCTATCTAAATGTGCCGAAGTATTCTCCTGAATGATGATTCTTTTTAACAACCTTACTGTTAAAATATAGTACGGAAAATAAGCACGGAGCAGTCCTAAAGATTTTTGCCTGGAACTGTCCGTTACGTTTCGGGAGGAATAGTCCGTTACGGAACGGTCTGTGTTCATGAATACGGATCGACGGTCACGGACCTTACATCATTTTGGCCAACAAATTAGTAACTTTCGAAAATATACGTCAAAAAGTACGGAACATTCCGAGGCAGAACATTCCGTATCTGTCAAATACGGACATTACCGTTACGGAGCGGTCCGTAGGCTGAAAATACGGACTGTTCCGTATGGTCTCCGTACTCGGGGTACGGAATTTTTAACAGTGCATGTTCTGAATGTGCTATAAAATAACGTCCTGAGTTTAACCGAAGAGTGTAAGTTCTCCTATGTGAAACCCTGACGGGTTGGTGAGCACGCTCTAGACAGCAAAATCAAATATTTGTCCCACGGATGTCCTCAACACCCTTTATCGACAATGGCCAGAACGTCTGAAAACGCATTTCTAGATAAAACAAGGTAGGCGTACGCCAGACCGCGTCGTGGCGTAACAGGCTTCGCTCATCGCGAATCACTGTTCTGCCACTCCACGCCTGGCGACCTTGGCCTGCCGGCGGCTGTCACCTGACCACTACGACCCTGCGGGGCCAATCAGTCAGTAAGACGCCCTGCGGGCGTCACTCTCTCCGCACGGTCGGAACCACGCTCGTTTTCTGGCTTCCAAACGTATCTTACATCATCCTTTCGTTATCAATGCCGTTCAACCAGCCCTAACCTACCCTTACCTGCCTGAACCTTACCTACCCAGGCCCCCACTAACCTAACCGAGCGTGATCCACTCGAGTCACTGATCCGCCCCTGCACGACAGGCGCATGGCGCGTACTGACCTCACCTAACTGGCGGATATTAAATTTTAGACCCTTTGTGAAAATTATCTAAGAAACCGCTTGGGCTACGGTGCCCCTGAGGGGAGGTTGACTGTGGTATGATGCAAGAAAGATGTGGTCCAAATTTGAGCTTTCTACGTCAAACCGTTTTCGAGAAATCGCGCGGACACACTGCAAAGTCCTTACGGATGATTTTGCGCAGCCGTATTACGGATGTCGGTACGGATGAATTCGTCCATAATACAGATGCTTTTGGTTTGTACAACGGATGTTTTTGTACCGGTATCATACAATTAAAACGTCCATATGTTACAAATGAGAAAACATCCGTAATGCATACCAAAAGCATCCGTATTACAGACAAATCCGTCCGTAACGACATCCGTAATACGGCTGCACAAATTCATCCGTAATACGGCTACATTTTGTTTGTAAGGACTTTAGAGTGCAAACAGACAAACAAACAGACAAAACATTTTTGACCTAGTCGGGTAAGGGCTTCGCCATCGCTCAGCCAAAAAAATTCCAACTTTTGGTCTGAGGACATCCGCCAAGCAAGGAATTGTAAAAACAAAGGTAAAAACGGGGCACGAAAAGTCGGTTCATGAACTGAGGAATGTAAATATAGGGTACTGCAGAACTTTTTTTAAACTTGTTAAATTTTTAGGGCCGGTGAAGCATGAACCGCTAGTCGGTGAATTCTTTCGAGGTAACTATTCGAAAGATAGAACCTTTTTACATTGGAAATTTTGATCGAGAATTGAAATTTTTTCGTGTATACTTTTTCAGACTTAAGACGGCTCACTTACTGCTTAAAAGAAAAGAAGAGGTGGAAATTTCCATAGCTTTGCGGTAGGATAATGCCGGATAATGCGGAATAATACCGGACAATGCTTGATAATTCTTTGATGTCCGGAGGATATTCGGAGTCGTTACCCCCTCGGCAGCGACTAAAATGGAGACAATGCTCTTCTAAGAAAATCGCACGTCGCCCCATGATTTACAGTGCATCTCCGTTTCCAATTTTGTGTTTGATGTAGTCACAAATTGTGGCCATCCGCGATACTAACTAGCATTGTGCATGGACTGGATTCCAGAAGTAGCATTGGGCATCAGTTGGATTCCACAGTCAATCAACAGTCCCAGCAGCACTGGAATAAAGACCGTATGAATACATGCCTTTGATCCTCGCACGCCTCGTAGTAAGAGAAACCGCAGCCCCGGCGTGTCTACCGACAGCTCTCTCGCCCACACTCGTAAGATGTCCTCCATGGCGTTGCTTCTCTTCTTCATAACGGCACCCCCGAGTCCGCTAGCAGCAGGAAGGTCACTTTCCGGAGACCGCATCGACCTGCTTCATTTCACAGAGGAAGCGGTCAAGACTCCCAGCGAAAACCTCAATCTGATCTCTGAATGGTGTAAGGGGCACTTCAATGTGTCCGACGACTGAGCCAAGCTGCACACAGAGGCGCGCTATTCTTGCCCTGCGGTACATGAAAGGAACACCAGCGCATCTCACAAGCGGTGGTGAAGGGGATTCCGAGTTTGTAAGCGAAAACCTTGAGGTTGCACTGTAATATAAACATTTAACAAGCTGGCCTGCCGGCGGCGTTTGCGGGGGCCCCGGCCCCCGCTTGGAGTCACTCCAGATGTTTCCGCTGGAACATATTATTATAAGATTAAAATCGCTAACCTCAGCCCGTCCTGACTCGCGGCGGAATGCACCTCGCAGGCGCACCTCACTCAGCGGCAAACCCGAACCTAACAAATCGAACAATTCTCATAAAACAGGAACGCGACAAAATTTGAAAATGTGGCCACGTTCACCTGCGTCATAAAAGATGTCTATCCTCCGAATTTGAAGTTTCTCTGCCAACGATAAGTCAGCGAACACACGCCCACCCGAACAAACACCGAGCATAAGGCTTTAAGCCCGGCTCCTAGCCGTTTCTACCAAAACGTGTCGGGACGGGCTAAAAAGCTTTAGGAAACACTGAAAATTACAGCAGCTGTTGCCATGGCAGCAGGTAACGCCCAGTTTTCATTCCGCATATCTCCAGGAAGTAGAGATTTGCAAGGGGCGTAGGCTCCGCTTGCCACAGCACACCGCCATCTCGGCCGATACCACTGCTGCACAGCTTGCCGCTGCAGCGGCGGTGGCGGATGCAGCACTCTCTACCACGAAGCCAGCGCCGGAATCGTCTGGCTCGCACACGCACTGTTGAACTGCGGCCGAGGGGAAGGGTGACCTTTGACCGGTGTGTGCTAACAAAACGGCTGGACTCTGAACTCCGCCTCGCTTAGTTCACCTTACGAGCGGCGAACAGGGACTAGTGGCCGCTGCGGCACTGCGACCGTAAGACACGTAAGACACTCGGCAGCAGAGACCTGCGCGTCAGCGCCTGGAAGTTAGGCCATCCAGGCCGCGTGCGTGCTGCCTAGGACTGCCAGTAGGGCCAATAAATATTTGGCTTGGGCGCTTTCTGCCGCACGAGAGAGATCGGCGATACATTACCTCCCCATTATTGACTATGTTCAAGATGTATTGCGCTTGCTAAAAATGCAAGGCGGGGTAAGGCAGCTGCAAGAAACGGACGACGCCCTGCGCCATCCAACGGCGTAGTATGATGTGCGGTATTTCTGTCCACTAAAAATGCAGAAGGTTCGACAGTTGGCCGAAAACTGTGGCACGCCACTCACTAAATACATAGCACCAACATACACACGTATCCAGCAAGATTGAGCCTACCTCCGCCTGCCAACTAGGCACACTATTGACATCTGTGACAAGGTGCTGCCTAGTAAACAGACGGAGGTGAGCGCAATCATGACTCATGAGTGTTTGCGTTACTTCATGTGTTCTCACAACTTGACACAATTTGATCACATTTTGAATATTCACACTAAACGTCAATGTACAATATTGTACGTTCAACTGTATAAACGTGTACATTGCAATGCATTAGATTTTTCAAATTGTACATTGTTATGCACAACGTACGGTAAAAGGAAATGCATTATTGTTGCGCGTTGTGATGTTCAATTTTGTGCATTGAAATGTACAATATTGTACATTGTAATGCATGCTCAGATCTTTACATTACAATGTGCAAAAAAAGGACATTAACATTTAGTTTGTTCATGTCCCCTCGATGATCGTCTTTCTGCAGGTAAATTGGAATGTGTTCGGCGTTGCTATGGTTTTAGGATCCACGCCCAGAATCATTTTGTTAGCCAGCATGGAAGGAAAAAGCAGGAGGCGGGAGCAGTAAAAAAAAAGTTAGGTAAAGTAACGAATATTTTAGTTATTGGTTAGTTTTACGACACTGCGTAATGAAGTAGGAACGCAAGACCACCATACAGTGCGGTTGGGCCCCGTATGGTAACTGATTCAACACGTCTGGGTACCAGCAACTGTGATAAATATCATTTTCTTTAAAAAAACAAAAGTATCAACTACTCACATTGACAACGCTGAAAGTCGGCTTTAAAACTGTACCGTGCTGGAACCTGAACCCAGGTGTAGCGGATCCCGAAGGGAGCACGCTACCAATAGACTACGTGGACACTTGAGGCACGTGGTGCGTACCAGCGCTCCCCATTCTAGGAGCGCCTGCTCTGGTCGGCAAGATGTACTTACCAGACGTCGTAGTAGGATCTACCAGACAGAACTATCAGGCGCTTAGTTAATTTTACAACACAAGGGATATAGTTATATATGCATAACTGCTCGTTACAGATACTGAGATCTTAGTAAGTGCAGCAAACAGCGATTTAACTTGGATCAGTGTAGTGTATTTAACCAGACATTTTCAGTGAGGCGTATTAGCACAATGCACAATATAAATCCAGTAGATGCCGAAGGATTGGTTCCTAGAAAAGGTAAGAGGCAAATTAATAAGTGTCGGTTCTATAAAACAAGACTGTCCGGGTGAACGCAGGGCGGTCATGGAGAGGCTCGTTCTTTGTATGCACGTACCGTACATGACTGTCTATCGTAATGTTTTGGAGTTTTCTAATAGTGTTTCACATAGAAGCAAAAAGAACGAGTTTCGCGCTCGCCTTGTCTGTTTCTACTTTCATCACGAAAATTAAATAACGTTGGAATGTTCTGATGATGATGTTTTTATCGGTCTGTGATGTAGACAGCGCGAATTTTTGGGAAAACCCGAAAAATAAAATTACTCTTTTTCTGATACCGAAAATAGCCGCTAGCGCTGGCAGGGAAGAGGCACCGGTCGCGGTCAACAATCGACTCTGTGGTGGTGCCGCTCAAAGTAATTTGCAGAGAAAACGCGGCATGGTACAGCGGCTGCGTCCCAATGATATGGTAGAAAATTGTCGAAAAAAAAATTGCAATTACGTTTATGATTGTAATGCTTGACATCAATGATGTCATCAAATATTTTTATTTGTTTTTTTTTGTCTGAAACTTGGATTTAATAGAAAAGAGATCAGACGATGAGTCCATCTTATCTTTAATTTTCATATTATTCCGTACATTCAGTAGAACTTAGCAGCTGCCATCCACTGACGGACCAATTACTCCGAGCGGGACCACGGTGGGCTAGCGATTATTAACCAGCGGCAGCGCCTGTTCCCCAGACACGGTGTCTACGTTCCCAAAAAAAAAAGAATTATTTTCGTTCACGTTTTTAGAAAAACAGCCCTTGAGGATTCAGCTACATCACAGTCCGATCAAAACAGTATACTCAGAACATTCCTAAGTTACGTGAATTTTAAGACAAGGTAGGCGTAAGCCAGAACGCGTCGTGGCGTAACACGCTTCGCTCAGCGCGAATCACTGTTCCGCCACTCCACGCCTGGCGCACGCCTACCGTGGCCTGCCGGCGGCCGTCTTCTGACGAGTAGGACCCTGCGGGGCCAGACGGTAGGACGCCCTGAGGGCGTCGCTGTTTCCGCCCAGTCGCAGCTACGCTCATGTTGTGGCAGCCATCTTACATTGCCTTGTTGTCATCGACGCCCGTTTACCTTTCTTAAACTACCCTTACCAAACTAAGCCTAACCTACCCAGGTCTCCACTAACCTAACCTAACCGAGCGTAACCGACTCGAGTCACTGATCCGCTGCTCGACGACTGTCGAGGACCGGGTCCCTGGTCTCGCGACCGCAGGCTGTATTCGTTCGCCATACCCCTACGATGCCTTTGTGCAGTGCCGCAAACCGCATTTCTAAATGACACTTCGCTCTCGAGTTTCATCTGTCGTTACATGTGGCCCTCGAGGACGGGGTCCCTAGTCTCGGGACTAGTGGTTGTACTCGTTTACAGCCCCCCCCCCCCCTCCTCCTCCCATGCCCTCTGCAGTAACGCAAAACTCATCTCTCTAAAACGGATCGCTTACTTGGTACTCGGATAACAAATGTTTTTCAATGTGGCTCTCGAGGACGGGGTGCAAGGACTCGAGGGCGGTAGGCGTGGTGTGTTGCCCTTGCTTCCCATTGCCGCGGCCCGCCAAGTCCAACGTCGAAAACCGCAAGTCAGTACCTCATACCGTTCGAAAGACAGAAGTTGGGTATCGAGCACGGGGTGCGTGGTTGTCCTAGTGGGGTGCTCTTCTCTTCCCTTGCCGAACGAATACAGCCTGCGGTCGCGAGACCAGGGACCCGGTCCTCAAGAGTCGTCGAGCAGCGGATCAGTGACTCGAGTCGGTTACGCTCGGTTAGGTTAGTGGAGACCTGGGTAGGTTAGGCTCAGTTTGGTAAGGGTAGTTTAGGAAAGGTTAACGGGCGTTGATGACAAGGCATTGTAATAAACGTCCGGCTGCTACATGACCGGGCGGAAACAGCGACGCCCGCAGGGCGTCCTACTGACTGTTTGGTCCCGCACACTGTAAAAAATATATTGGGAATTCATAAAGCCCTCCGGAAACTTTTTTCCCAACTGCTTCTTCGTTTTTTCCCAACGTATGTTATTTTGAGATTCACTCTGCTGAGAGCAAAACTCTGCAGCAGATTCGCTAGAGGACACATTACCTTCTACCATAGCCACAATATTATACCGCATTGTAACGCACACTCCCAGTGATAAGTGATTTTATCTGGCGAATTCCTGAAGGTTCTCTGGAAATTCCCAAAGGACAGTCGGAAATAAAATTACCAACTGATCCTTCGTGATTTCCCAGACATTTTTTTGACAGTGCAGGATCGTCCTTCGCAGAAGACAGCCGCCGGCAAGCCAAGGTAGGCGTTCGCCAGGCGTGGAGTGGTGGAACAGTGGTTCGCCTCGAGCGAAGCCTGTTACGCCACGACGCGGTCTGGCGTACGCCTACCTTGTTTATGGTATTTTATAACGATTGTAAATTTTTTTTAAGAAACTACCTATGATACGGTGCCCTGAATGTGAGGTTGACTCCGATATGCTGGTAGGAAGATATGGTTCAAATTTCATCCTTCTACGACTAACCGTTCTCGAGAAATCGCGCGGACAGACAGACGCACCGACAAAACATTTTAGAGCTAGTCGGTCCAGGGCTCCGCTGTCGCTCAGCCAATAAAAGTGCGGTTTACCAGATAGGGCGACCGCAATACTCGTTTTTTTTTTTTGCTACAGCATATGTAGTAGTAGTAGCAAAGAACGAGTAAAAAATATCGTCATCGAACGAAAAGCCTCGGGCTGTATCTGTAAGCCGTATTTTCTCAGATCGCTACGACTAATTCCTTACTTTGCTGGATAAACGTCGTAAACTTTCGATATATTCAGGTGGTCGATGCATCGTCATAGATTTCCTAGCCGTGTGACACCACGCTTGAGACGAAAATCGACACATCAAGTGCAATCAAGGTTCTGTTACCCATAGTTACGAGAACTCAAAAGTGGGCGTCTCGACGCGTTATGGTCGGAGATTTCTGTTAGGGTTCAGATGGCCCTAACTACAAAACTACGTAGGGCCGGTGAGTGGCGGTACCGTGATTCGCGATGAGCAAAGCCTGTTAAGAAACACCGCAGGGAAAAATGACAAGTCTAATAGCTGCTTTTCCGCCCAGACAAGTCAGTTTTCTACAGACACGCAATGTGCTTTCTTGGGTCCTGCCTTTCTAAATCATTGACAAAAAGAGCATTGGACTTCTTCTGGTCTCCACTTGTTATCCAAAACTTTGTCATTCTAGTAATGTGTACTGGATGTATCCAGTTTGTCGTTTTCAAGAAACGTTACCCGTGGTGGTCCCACCCTCGCAAACTCCTCAACTTTGAATATTTTTTATTTTTTTGCAGGTTTTGGGAACGAATGCTGCTGGATGAGCTGTTAATGATTCTGACACTCCGAAAGGAGATGCGCAAACATAAGATATCTACTGTATGTAAACTGCACTGCACAGCCAACTTACATCGTGGAATTCATGTTAGTTTTATTAGGGCATTTGTTGTATGACGAATTATTCTTTCTCATTTAGGCATTGAGCTCATCATAATCCAATAGCAACCACCACACACAACGGTTCAGAATATTTCACTTGCTTGTATGCACACCTGTCTGGGTGTGATACCTTAGTAGAAGGAAACAGAACTAAAACTGGTCTCTCCAATCTCACATGAAAATTGTATCTTTGCCATAAGTCAAGTCAAACTCCAACTCTGAAGCTTGCAAGTATTTTTCTTAGTGGAATGCTTCCCATTAATTTCAGAAGTGTCATCAGCAACTAGTTCTGTGTAAAATTAAACCTTACGTGCTAATTGATCTTAGTTTGATATTGCAAATACTTTCCATCTCTGCTGATTTAAGTTTTTGTGGTAATTATTTTGAGAAATTACCCGTACATCATTAAAACTACATTCTTTCTGTTTCAAAAACAAGCATTCCTATCTCTTACAACAGATTTTAGTCTGTTGGTGAGTAATGAGATTTCCTGTTCTCTGTAAATGTGTTAAATGTATGCGGACGCCTCAGAATGATTTATACTAACCAAGTAGTTTTGCTGCAGGGAAATTCATCTTTTTCGCTTTTCTTTATTTTGCAAGTTCGACACTTGAGAGCAAGTAATCATGTGGAACTTATTTGGAGAGCTGATATTTGCACCTGTTAGTAAAACCAATCATTTCTGCTTTCTTCCCCTCCTGCTAAAGGTAAGTATAATGAATGTCAGTCCATATGTTATATTTCCTATGTGAATAACTAGAGTATGCAGATTATTGTGTTTAGGTACTCCCACTCACACAGTCAAATCACAGCTTACGATCATCATGAGCTCTTCAATTTTGTTGGATTCTGGATTTCACGATGTCTTTTTAACTGTATCAGTTTTATAATGCCTGTTATTGGTTTGATTTATTGACACATAGTAAGTTCAGTGTTATGTTTTCTTTTTCAAGCTGAAAACTCCAAATAATGTCACACTCTCTTGGAAATTGATGTGAATGTACTTTAGTTGATGGCGAAGTCTAAACAGGAGGTGAAGACCTACATGTGATGTCAGAAAGTGGTCTTATGAAATTTGACTCTTATGACGGGGATACATTTTGTGAGGGCCTGTATGTATGTGTGTGTGTGTGGCTACAGAGAAAAGGGGGGGGGGGGGGTATGTTTGGCGGTGTTGAAAGACGAAGGTTAACGTAAAGTTATTCAGCCGCCAGAACACGAGCGTAGTGATGACCGGGAGGAAGGAGCGACGCCCGCTAGGCGTCGTACTGATCTATTGGCCCCCCCCCCCCCCCCCCCCCCCCCCCGAGTCCTACTCATCAGGCGACAGCCGCCGGCAGGCCAAGGTAGGCGTGTGCCAGGCGTGGAGTGGCGTAACAGGCATCGCTCATCGCGAACAGTGGGTAGAAACGGCCGGGGTGGGGGTGGGGGCAAGGCAAGGCTCGACACCGGGCGGATGTCGTCGTTCCGCGCGCCGCGGCCGGCGGCTCAAATAGTTCGACGGCTTACCCGCTTGTTTCGTCTCCTATGGTATCCAGATAAACAATGTTCCCGACGGCAGCGTAGGCATCTGCCGAGTCTTCCTGCACCACAGTTTGAAGCACAACCGTTAAATTCTATCGAAAAGAAGAATTTTAGTGACCCGCAGACGACGCCGGGACGACATGACGCACTGGGGGAGGTTACAACTTTTGAAAACTTTTCAAAAGTTATAACGTCCCCCAGTGCGTCATGTCGTCCCGGCGCCGTTTGCGGGTCACTAAAATTCTTCTTTTCGATAGATTTTAACGGTTGTGCTTCAAACTGTGGTGCAGGAAGACTCGGCAGATGCCTACGCTGCCGTCGGGAACATTGTTTATCTGGATACCATAGGAGACGAAACAAGCGGGTAAGCCGTAGAACTATTTGAGCCGCCGGCCGCGGCGCGCGGAACGACGACATCCGCCCGGTGTCGAGCCTTGCCTTGCCCCCACCCCCACCCCGGCCGTTTCTACCCACTGTCGCGAATCACTGTCCCGCCACTCCACGCCTGGCGTGCGCCTACCTTGGCCTGTCCCCTGACGAGTAAGACCCTGCGGGCGTCGCTGTTTCCGCCCGGTCACAGCTACGATCATGTTCTGGTAGCCGAACGTTAGGGTGGTCCAATATAAGCGAAGTGTTATAATGTACACCGGACCCGAAGAAATTTGATGCGTTTTGACCTCACGAACCACTGTGCCAAAAATCAGTTCGATAGCTCAATCCGAAATGCTGGCACAACGCGTTCAAAATTTTGACGGAGGGCGCGGTGGATGTCGATAAGCGGCAGAGCCGGTAGTGGCCTGCCTCGTGAAGTACTGCCACGGGCACCGCAGCTCCGGAACTGTGCAGCGATACCCTTGCAGCGTCGAGTATACCCTAGGTCGCTTTCCGCAGCCGAGCGCGGCGGGACGGGCGCAGCCTTTTTTGTCGTTTCGCGCGCACCGAGTGTGCAGTGTGTTTGTGCGTGAATGAGTAAATCCAATTTAAGAGGCGGCAGGACGGTGATGGGTGGAAAAGAATTAAAACTACAAAAACCTTGCTTTAAGTTCTGCTTTTGTTGCATTCTTGGAGATATTTTTTTTGTGGTTCTGAACCACTTGGTACAATGCAGCTGTTTGAGCACTATTTGTAGTGAATTTGTTGTGAAACTCTTTCATGGGGCACACTCCCCGTTCCGCCGGATCATCAACAATTTTCATACCTTTGCACAACTTCTGGACAATCAAAAATGATTCCTCTGATCCCCAGGACTCGGGGTCAACATTCAAAAAATCGCCGGAAAGACCTGAATAAAGAAAAAACTTCTGAGTGGATTTTGTGAAAAAGCTACTTAGGCCTAGATTATTCACTACTCTAATGTTGGGCGCCGCACAGTCTATTTCTGGCGGAGCTTTAATTCTTTGTGAAGTTTGTTTCGCCCCTTCCCTACTTTTCATAGATAACACCATGGCCCTCTTCTCCTGCACATTTACCCGGACATGAAAAAGTTACAGCCCTACCACTAACTCACTTAAATGCCATAAATGACCCCGTACTTTCCGAAGGGCGCATTCTGACACACAATTAGCTGCAAGTCATTTGCAGGGGCATATACTGCCAGCACAGCCTCACACCAGTGTGTCAGATAAACCCTGCTTTTAAAAATACAAAAATCCCTCAAACCTCTTTCTTTACTAGCATTTAATGGTACTTCACCCCGAAAAATAAACATTTTAAGGGAGAATATGGCCCTATGCATCCAGCGTGCATCAGAGATTGCCCCGGGTAACTTTAAAATATAACTGTCTATTTCTCCACCAAGAACCAACTCTGCCAGCTCCCTGCGCTCGTCCCGGATATGTGGCATCTAATAATGAAAAGAAAAATTGGAGTAAATGGAAATTGGGAAACAATAAAGTAATAGTCACAAAATGGTGAATTAAAATAACTATTACCTTGATGTATGCTAGTGCAAATTCCAAAACCCTTTCATTATGGCCATTCAGAGCTTTTTCAAAAAATTTGTTTAAGGTGAAGTTATCAGAAACACCCTGTAGACTGAAATGGTATTAAGCGTGGATCTGCAAGCTTGAAGTCCTATAAGCTGGGCGCGCACCCGCCCCCTGTCTCGGCTAGCGTGACGGCTTCCATGACAGAAAGCGATACCATCCCGGTCCCCCACACTTGGCAAGGTGAAACATAGCAGCGATGGGGGAGGGGGAGGGTGAATGCGAGAACTGTGGACAGAAATCCGCTACTGCTGCAAACAAAACATGTCATTCCGGTGTGCTTTCAAGCGGAAGGAAGTGTAGCATCAACTCAAGTGGACTTGAATCATTTTGCTCAAATCCAAGTGATGCTAGAGACAGGTCCTGAAGTAAATGCATTGCCCTAAAGACTCACTACAAATCCAAATGCATGACTTTACGCATTACTTACAGCGTGGTCTGGGACCACACATTAGCTTATGCACGGTTGTAGACCACGCTGTAACTAATGCGTGGTCGCATACCATGCATTAGCTAACGTGTGGTCCCTACCTGGCTGTAGCTAATGTGTGGTGTTGTGGGGGTTAACACCAAACATTTCCTAATGCATAGTCTGACACCACACATTAGCTAATGCGTGGTGCTGCAACCACACATTTTCCTAATGCATGGACCTGCTACCACACATTTCGTAAAGCGTGGTGGGAAACCATGCACTAGGAAAAGCATGGTCTGAGACCATACAGTAAGTAATGCGTAAAGTCATGCATTTGGATTTGCAGTGCTGGTAGACTATGTTGTACAACCTACTCCGGTATTTTTAGAAGCATGTGGTGCACGATCAAGCCATTGCAGTCACATTGCTATATTGTGCGCTAAATGATGTATCTCTTACCCTGCAGTTCATACGTATGTAGTTTTGACGTTAAATCAGTCCTATTGATTGGACATCAGCGTGTTAGAACATTCGCCTCATTAAACGCGCACGTTAACTTCTTCATATGACGTTCATGTTTATGGAATAGAGAAATCTGAATCAGATTTCAATGCGAATCCTGTATGTCCTGATGCATGTAAGAGTAAGTTTCACTGTTATACCTAGTCCAGCAGAAGTGTTCAAAGACGTGTCTGTAGAACTAGTGATGCAAAACCCTGATGCGTTGAAATGTTTGTGAATTAGTGTTATGTTAGAACTAAACGTGCTCCTGCACAGAAGAAACTGCCACTAATGCCCCATGCAGTCCCAGGGCTGCAATTTGAAAAAGTATAAGTGAATATTTTGAATTACAAGGCCACCTTGGATTTATTGTTAGAATGTCAGATAATACGGCAACCTCTGTCACCAAAACGTTTCAGGCTGTATTTCTCTTCATGTGATCCCACAAACTGTTTTCGCTGACATGAAAGGTATTTGTGTGTCCAGTGTTTGCCAAAAAAATGTATCTATGCAATAATTACATCTAGCCCTCACCATCATTGGCATGGCCAGGCAGAAAGGACCGTGGGCATAGCAAGAACCCTATTGGACAAATGTAAATCAAATCAGCGAGCCTTGCACAGCGATAACTCCAGTACCGAGTCTTAAAGGTTAAAATCGCGAGCCCTAGCCCGTCCAGACTTGCGACGCGGTGCGCCTTACAGGCGCATCACACGCAGCGGCCAACCCTGACCTACCAAATCTTACCTCTTACATCTTGTCAACTTAATTTATCGTCACTTAACGATTTTCTCGTCACGTGACGAAATATTTGGTAACAAATTTTTCGCCACTTCCGGAGTAAACGCTCTAAAATGTGATTTCCAACCATTCCCAGATGCAATTGATTTTTGTGACAATTTTTCGTTTCAACGTGTGCGACGAAAGAATCTTGAACAAAATTTAAGAATAGATATTTAGTGAAGTGACGAAAAATATTTTTGCAGTGTGAGCGTCACAAAAGATGGCTATCCTCCGAATTTGAACTTTCTCCATAAACGATTATTAAGGGTGTGCAATCGTACTTTTTTTATTTCATAAATCGATAGTTTTGAATACGCTGATTCTAATGGTATGTGTCTGTCCCTCCTAGCCCGTCTAGTTTTTGCTCTAGAACCGTCCAAACATTCGTTTTTTCCCCTTTTTGAGCCAGTCAAACTCGAAAATGTAAAATGGTATGGTGACGAGACTTTCCATAAACATAGTACTTTACTTGGACTATGTTTTGAAATAGTTTTCGTGTCAGTGCGATTTCCAGGAAGGCTCCTGGAATCAGTTGAAAGTGGACCGATATCAGAGAAGATTTTCAAGAGGAGGGCAGCGAAAGACCAAGTCGAAATTATATTCAAAACATAGCCTCATACTTCCTCTACAAGATAAGACCAATACCATATTTGTAAGTCAACTGCAATTTGAGCTTGACTGGCTCAAGTGCAGGCCTTTTTCGAGTTTCAGGCATGAGTAGAGAGAGACAGGCTACACCTTCTCACTCGCACGTGGCGGGGTGAGGAGGTGCGAGGTGCGGGGGAGCCGTCTCTCCCCCTCCTCCCACCGCTCTGACAATGCGCGACGTCTGCCGGAGCACCGGAGCCCGCTAAACATTACAATAGGACGGATTCGACGCGCCCCATCCTTTTAAACCTGACGGAAAAACAAATCTTGACTGCCAAATTTTTAACACTTGCATGTCACTCCATCGTTTTCGCCGCCTCGTGGCAGTGTGATTTCGTTTTTGAATCGTGATCGTGCGAGGTTTTAGAGCCAACTTGTGGTTGCCGAAAATCCGGAAGAAGAGCGAAACTGAGCCAAACTCTGGTCCGGAAAGCCGGAGCTGGCCGGTGACACCGACTTCGGCGGTGTTGCAGGGGCGTTGCCACCTTGGCTGTTGGGGAGGAGGTGGTCAGCCTACCCACCCCTCCCACCCCCACTTTTCACTAATAAGCGTGACGATTCCGAGAGTACGAGAGGAGTTGCACACCCTTAATTGTAATGCACCTAAAAGTACATTTGTTCTCTTGCGGGACTCCTCGTAGCGCGCCGTTGTCCCTCGTTGCTGGCAGTGCTCGTCTGACTCCTCCGAGACGCCTCGCCGCTGGCACCGCTGGCTGGTTAGATCGTCCGTCACCGACAAACTCGCTGACCGGAGTGAACGCGACCCGACCCACCGACTGAGCTGCGTTGGTCTGGCTCGGTTTGCAGGCGCCCGAGGGAAGCAGGCGGTGCGTGTGGCCCTGCCGAGGGAGGCGGGTGCCGGCGGATAGCGTGCGCTGCGGAGCGTTAACTATGCACGGGTCCCGGCTCCCGCGAGGGGTGCGGCGTCAATGATGCACTCAGGCCGTCCGGTGTGCCCGAACCCCCCGCCGGCACTGTGCCCCACACAGTTTCCGTCAGCCAGCAGGTAAGTGCAGCCAAAGAGCAGCGCTGCATATAAGAATAAGCCCCTGCAGGCTCGTTTTATTTTGCAAAAATACGGAAGCATGTTTAAATGTTCTACCTTCGATCTATATTTTCAATATTCTTCGCAAAAACTATTCCATTAATCTGCTAGTTTCTCGTTGGCTGAGCGATAGCGAAGCCATTGCCCGAGTAGCCCAAATATGTTTTGTCTTTCTCTGTCGGAGTGTATGTCCGTGTGTCCGCGCCATTTCTGGAGAACAATCAGTCGTAGAAAGGCCAGACTTGGACCACAGCTTTCAGGGTAGGGCACGTTATCCTCCGAGATCAACGCGTTAAAGTTAGCCGTTAACATAGGGTTGACTAACGTAATGGCGCGTGACGTAACGTTACAAATTGCAATCAACGCGTTAGCGTTAAGATTTAAGACTAACGGCGTTAACGTTCATCTAAACGGTAAAAACAAATTGCGGTAGGCCCGCGTCTTGGGACGATTCGGTTGATAAAGTGGCTTACTTTCATACCTACAGCTATTGCCTTTGAAAAAGCTGAAGGTGTTGCGGACAGAAAAGCTTTGAGGCACACTTGTCAAAATGTTATAATAAACAATAAAACATTAGCTTGAAAAGTAAAAGTTACATAAGAAGTAAACAAATGTCTCTGAACTTACTATTTAATAAACATTTACATGTTACATGCGCTCCGTCCCGTCCGCCCAGCCAGCGCGTCAGCCCAGGCACTCTGCGGCCGTCACTCTTTCCGCACGGCCGCAACCGCGCTCAAGTCCTAACTTCCGGACGTATTTTGCATCACCCTTTCGTTATCAATGCCACTCAACCAGTCCTAACCTACCCTTACCTGCCCCCCTAACCTAACCGAGCGTAACCCACTCAAGTCACTGATCCGCCCCTCCCTGACAGGCGCATGGCGCATACTGACCTCGCTCAACCGGCGGATTTTAAATTTTAGACCACTTGTAAAAATTATCTTAGAACCCGCTTGAGCGGCGGTGCCCCTGAGAGGAGGTTAACTCTGGTATGATGCGAGAAAGATGTGTTCCAAATTTTGAGCTCTCTACGTCTACGTTTCGAGAAATCGTGCGGACACACAGACGGACAAAACATTTCTGGCTTACCCGGGTAAGGGCTTCGCTATAGCTCAGCCAATGATGACTTTTTAAGCATTGCCCTTATGGCCCTCTATAAGAATTTTCTGAAACTGTGCACGTGGACGCAGGATACTTTTGCAGAGCACGCTGACGTGTTTTTACACTTTGAAAAAGCTTCCAAGTGGCCGAAAAATCGATTTAAAAGTGAGCTATCTCACTTTTTTTTTATCGCAAAAGAAAGGGACACAACTATACGCGCCTCTACGGTCCACAGGCCCATTTGCTGTAGATCGATAACGAGGCAAAAAATCAAAAATCTGTCTCACAGAAATATCGAGGGTGACCGGGCTAGTACAGCGAGTGAACTTTTAAACTCATGAAATGTAACAGTTCTCGTAAAAACGCATTTGAAATTCAGCTATTTCACTCCACCCAATAGCAAAAGAAAGGGACAGAGCTACCCCCCCTCGGCTCGTCAGCTGGCTGCATCCGCTATTCCATCCTTTTCTAGTCCACTACCAAATCTTCCATCCTTCTTTTTTGTTGCGCAGCCCTTGCCGGGTACCCATTGTCGATGTGCCGAGCCGGGGCCTGGCCGAGACACGGCTACGAGAGCGGCGACTCAAGGCAGGAGGACCGTTTCGGTTGGGACCCTAACCCTCCCCTCTACCCTAGAGTACGCACAACAAGCCACGGGACCCGAGACTCAGAGCAAGGCGTGCATTGTCGGGCCGCCGGGCCAAGCCGGGCGGGGAACACCTTGCAGGCCAGCACTGGGCGGCCCGCGTATGAGAATAAAGCGGTGCACTGACCGTTACTATAAAACTATAATTTTAAAACTGCCCCGTTCCATTACAAAATTAATACAAACCTTCAAAACTCCTTCAACTTAAAAAAACAAAATTAAATAAACTCATAAAACATAAAGAGACGGTAACGTAACCAACCCAAACCCGTGCGAAACTCCGGGCCTGCCAGTGTCTCACAGAGTGAGACAGTATCTACAAATCTACAAAATGCGTAATCATGTGCAAAACTTCGGGCCTACCAGTGTCCCACTTAGTGGAACAGTATTTTTCAATTTAAAATACATTTATGGTAGTGATTGATTAAAAAAGCAACAAATATAACGATAATTTATCTTATACCGTCGTAGACAGCATCGCTCTAAGCTTCCTAGTGTCTGGGAGAAGCATTTCGAATTATGCATTTCGACCGGCGACATTTGCTGCAGCGGCAGGTGAGTGTGTGTGTGTGTGTGTAAAAAAAAGGGACGGGCGACAGTTTACCTTCCATTGGTCACGTAACCCTTTTCCATCAGGTTCCATTTCTTTTGAGGATGCAGCTGATTTCATCAAGGAGGCAGATAAGATGCAGAATGATATGCGCATGACAGACCCACTACAGTTTCCTCTTTCTTCCCATCACACCATCCAAGTGCAAGCGGCTGACCGAAGAAGCTTCTCTATTTTTATCCAGAGCAATTTTATAGCCCTAGCAATTTAGCTAAATTGGGTGAAAATTGCAAATTTAAAAAGTAGGCGAAAGCTAAACGGTTCGAGATATCGATGCGCGGCAAAGATCGACAGACGGAGCTCGTGGAAACGAATAAATCACGTACAAATAATCTCATTTGCATCAAAATTGACGGATTTAGAGGAATTCTGGGGTTTCTCATGGGAGTTTTGGTTACATTGCCATGCTAATTAGAATGGCTTTGCGCGACCCCTTCCGGTGGTCCTAAAAAGTCGGAAAAAATTTCTCATACCTTAGAATTGGTCGTAGCATCCGGTTTCGATCTCGCCACATGGCTTTTCACTCTTTTTGTTTTTTGGGACACTCTGCAGGGACTTGAAGGAAGCTCTCACCAAGACGTAGAAGAATACTTTTGATTAATTGGTTTTAGACATTTTTGATAAATTACGCTGAAAGGCCAAATCAACATTTTTTAATATTTTTGTTTTAATAACTCGAAAAATAGAAATAAAATTTTCACACTGTTTTAGCCTAGTGCATCTTAACGGAGTGCGCCTGGCAGGCGCACCACACGCAGAGGCCAACCCTAACCTAAGAAATATAATTATTCTCATAAAACAGACACGCGCACCCAGAAAAATGATATCTTGGATCAAGGTTAGACTGACCTTAAAAACACTAGTCTTGAACTTTCCAAGGTTGTAAACCTTGACTCAAGCTATTCTTTAACTTCGTTCAGGAACAGAGTCTTGATTCAAGTGTATAAACCTTGGAAAGTTCAAGGCTAAGGCTACGTTTTTTTGGGTGCGACAAAATTTGAAATTTGTTGCCACCCTTCGTTTGTTTGCGTCATAAAAGAATTCCATCCTACGAATTTGAACTTCCTCTGCCAACGATAAGTCAGCGCTCATACGTCCGCACGAACGAACGAACAGTCGGCATCGGAGTACAAGGCCGGCTCCAGTCCGTTTCTACTGAAAGGTGTTGGGACGGGCTAAAAAGTGCGCGGCTAATTTAGTTGAGCAGTGTATTGCGAACCTGCGGGTGATTCGGGATGGAATGACCCAGCTGTGATACGCCCCTCGGATCGACTTCCAGGCGTCCCGAATGTGGAGGCTCTATAAATCATGGTAAGTGACCCGCTGCAGTCTCCGTGCACGTCTTCGCGTGGAGACACATGAAGACCCCCCTTTATCGACCCCGCCCTCGCCAGTAAGGGCTGCGCTTTCGTTCAGCAAATGACTGGGGAAAATTGACTGTAAGTCTCGTGAAACCGGCCACCTTGTTGCGCCTGGCCCCGCCGGCCACGCCCTCCACACCAGCCACCCGCCGAGCCGGCTTGAGGTAATGACCACCCTGAACGCGGGTCGATGTACGGAAAAGCTACTGCAGATGTGGGAGAGGCGGGGCGCGGCGCCGGAACGGATTTGGCCGCGAGTGCCGCTGGCGCAGATCCGGCCGGCAGCGGTCATGCGCGCGGTCACGGTACTGGTGGCGGCGCTCACGGCTGTCCTGGCGGCGCCCGAGGTCCGCGGGCCCGGCCGTCGTCCCTCGCAGCTCGTCGCCGACTTCATGGCCGACTTCCTCGTGTACCAGGCCGAGTCCGTGGCACCCGCGCAGATCACCTGCGTCGTGTGCCGATGGAGTAGGTGCCCTGGCGCCAGCTTTCCCCCCATAAGAAGGGCTCTCTGGGATGGAGTTGGGACTGGGGATGACTATGAAAAGCTGGGTCGAGGGGGGGGGGGGGCGCAAAACTGGCCGCGGCGCGGTGCCGGTGGGTGCAAATGTACTAGGCCGGTATCAATGACACCTCCACACTCTAAATGTCTGTGGGACAATTTTGTCCAATGAAATGTTACGTTATTAAACACAGCACGAGATTGGGACAATTTGTAACGTAAAGGTGGGACAAATTGTAACATGTGAGACAGAATTTGTCCCATTATCATGCTACAAATTGTATCTCAGTCATGATTTGTTTAAAAACGAAACATTTTATGGGACAGAATTGTCCCATAACATTTAGTGTACATAATGCACCAAAGAAACCTAACGTATACTGTGTATAGTACAAGTATGCGTGTAATACTTAAAATGGTGAGTGTGCGGTTCTTGCACATCGTCGATGTAACAAACGTCCACAAATATTCGACGTATGCACGAACATGAAGTCCAACGTACTACCCACTATGAGGTTCTACAGAATTTTACCGAAATTCTCTGAGAGAATGGTCTTTTTGACAAAATCCCAATGGAAAGGTTTGCTTTTCAATTAAACAGACCGCGAGAAGCGTTTTAAAACAGGAAATCGTTTAGCAATGGAGCTATATTGATCTGTTTTCAGCCTATATTGTTTATTCGATGAACCCCCCCATGTCGATCCGTGAGAAGCAGGGTTGTAGCGTGACCGCGGCATGTCGGCGAGCTCGCCGAATGATCATGGCTCCACATACCGCTCTCTCGCCGCAGGCCACCGTGACGTGGCCAGGGCGCTGTCTGCTCGCGGCCTGGCGGCGCGGGTCATCGCGATCCCGGCCGACAGCAAGAACGCCCTCCTGGACGTCGAGGAGAACGCTGTCCTGGCCGTCAACGGCACGGCGCGCCCCCCGCACCTGAACCGCATGTTCCAGCGCGCCCGGGTGCGGCCGGAAGCGCTGGCCGCCCTCAGACACCCCGCGCTGGCCGCCTGGCTGCTCGGGCTGGCGGGCAGGGGCAGGCCGGCAGACCCCAAAGAACAGGTCCACGCTGATGAGGTGTTTTTGGACATGACCTGCCCGCTCGCGAGGCTTGTGCTGCAAGTGGTAAGACTACCGGCTGTGCCGCCGGAAAAGTAGGCAGCAAGTACCCCAAGTACACAAGACTCTCAAAAAAATCTGTTTGATGTTAGCGTATGTGAGATTCTCGCTCGTACGTTTCTTGAATCAATCTTACGCATTTAGAACAATGCTAGAATCAAGCACGGAGCCAAATCCGTACAGGGAACTGCGTCAAGAAACATACAGCGAGGATCATATATATGCTAAATTCAAACTGAGTCTTTGAGAGTGCAGGGCCAAACCAATGATGGTTTGGAGATCAAACTACGTGACTGTCACGTAGTTTATTTTTCAGAGTTGCCTACCTTCAGTCGCTTTTTTGGATAATGGTTGGGATTCTTTTCTTAAAATTGCCATTTTCATTCTAAAAATTGCACAAATGTTGTAATTGCTGAGCGAGCGAAGCCCTTCCTTTTGACTTTTCCAGTACCCACAACGACGCCCCCCCCCCCCCCCCCGTATACCTCTGCTTAACTATAGGTATACGGGGGGGGGGGGCGTCGTTGTGGGTACTGGAAAAGTCAAAAGGAAGGGCTTCGCTCGCTCAGCAATGAACAACATTTGTGCAATATATATATATAAGCAGCGGCCTCCGGACCTGGACCGTAACATATATAGAGAGAGAGAGAGAGAGAATGAAAGAGAGGTATAGGCCCAGACTGGATCCGCCGCGACTAGATTAGCGACTCAAGCATCGATCTAAATGCGTACGCTTGATTCAGGAAACTGACGGCGAAAATCTCAAATATGCTAAATTCAAACAGATTTTTTTGAGGGTGAGGTTAGCTAAGTTTCCTTTACTTAGGAAGCTCTTGGCACCGATATCTGTACACTACCAAAACTGAACTTAATTTTATACGATTTAATTCTTAATTCTAGAGTAGAAAATACATTTAAGTGTAACGCAGTCAAAAACCGCAAAAATCGCAAGTACATTTCTACGCGACGCACCACGGAACCGTGTACTTATCTCATGCAACTGTATTTACAGTCTCGGAAAAGACCTCGCCCGAGCTCTCGATATTCGCTTCCAATACATTCGCGAAACATCGAGCAGTACGCCGTGAGACAGATTTCTTGTAGCCAAGGAGCGGCAATTACGGCACACTGCACATGATTCGACCCCTTTGCCCCCCCCCCCCCCCCCCCCCCTCCCTAAATCCGCGCCTGGTTCGCGTCGTAATGGAAATACACTCTAAATATCTATGGGACAATTTTGTCCAATGACATGTTACGTATTTTAACAAAACACGACATTGGGACAATTTGTAACGTAAGGGTGGGACAAATTGTAACATGCAAGAGACAATTTGTCCCATTATTATGCTACGAATTGTATTTCAGTTATGTTTTGTTTAAAAACAAAAAAAAATTATGGGACAAAATTGTCCCATGACATTTACTGTGAAGGAAGTCGCATCGCTTGAGTCCAGTCTCATGCAACCATGACGACTGCGCAGGCCAGCGACGCGAACCTGTTCCGGCGGCCTTACCAGTGGGTGTTGGTGCGGCGGCGGTGCTCTGACGCGACCATCGCGTCCTCGACGCCCGCCGCGGCCCTCGCCGACAGCCAGGTGGGCTCAACTGTCCCACACTAAATGGCATGCGAATTTTTTGTCCCATAGACTGTCACAAATTTGTCCCATGACATGTTGAGATTCTGTGCAAAACATCTCATGTTACAAATTGTCCTATGAACGTGGTACTAATTGTCAAAACTACACTTGTTACAATTTGGTATCTTTTATATGGGACAATTTCGGTCGTTCTTTAGTCGCACGATGTTCCATGTTTAATATTCATCCAGGGTTACCCTGAGTCTCATCAGATTGTCCCATAACTTGGGACGTAACGAAAATTGTAACCAGTGCCATGGTTCAAAATTCACTGATGATCTGACAAAGGAGCGTAATTACACTTTTAGCAATTTTGCAGGAACGACAATTTTTAGTTTATTTGGAAACGTAGAAACATTAGTCGGAGGAAATTCGTGAATTCGCATTGACTGCTGTTAAGAACACTTTCGCGACATTAAAATTAATAAAATGTTTATGATTTTAGTGAATTTAATTAAAAAAACTTCGGTTTTCATTATGGTGTATATTCATGTGATCAGTGAGAAAGGACGTAAAAACTCATTTGATCAATGAGAAGTGACGTAAAGTCAGAAAAAAAACCTGCATATACGTCTCTTTCACAGATCACAACGTGATTATCGGTCTTTTGGCAGATCAGCATTGAATATACGCCGTTTCGTGAGATCACGATGAGTATTATACGCCACAGAATGAGATTTTTTTTAAAAAAGATTCACATTGGCATTGTCTTCTTACTTCTGCGTATTATGCATTTCATGTTCATTAATAGTATTGACTAATGTAGAAATGTAATTAATTCACATTAAAACTTGTCACAGCAGTGGTGGTTGTTTGTACATAATCCCTATCAGAACCAGTACAGCATATTGCTGTTGTTATGGTTAACAGAACAAGCACCAGTGTCACTGCACGCGATATTTTTTATCGTCTATCCAAGTAAGTTGACTTTCCTTTTCGCGAATCTAGATGTAGATGAGGCCAGCACACCACCTCCAGATCTAAAGACTACAGCTTTAATTACACTAACAATGCTGAGATAACCTTCAAAGCTTAAATTAATCACCAGTTAACAGGGCAGTACGAAAGTACAGCGAAAGAAGGGCAATGCACATTGGCGAGAAAGATTAATGGCGAATATATATTTATTTTTCAAAATCCTGATCTGGCACAGTAGCGGATAATTTCCAGAGTGATCTTCGAAAAGTGGCTTTTATCCTTCAAGTGCTGTTCACTAGGAAATCACGAAGGATCAGTTCGTAATTTTATTTCCAACTGGTCTTTGTGAATTTCCAGAGAACCTTTCGGAATTTGCCAAATGAAATCACTTAATACAGGAAGTATGCGTTACTTTCAGATATAATATAGTGGCTATTGCGGAAGATAATATCTCCTCCACTGAATCTGCTTCAGAGGTTTGCTCTCAGCTAAGCGAATCTCAACATAACCTCCGTTGGGAAAAAAACGAAGAATCAGTTGGTAAAAAGTTTCCGGAGGACTTCAGGAATTCCCAATATATTTTTAAGTGTTGTATTTTGGCGTACAATCACGCTGTGATCTGTGAAAGAGACGTATGTGCAGTTGTTTTTTTCTTGCTCACTTTTCACTGATCAAACGGGTTTAACGCCCTTTTTCACTGATCACATGATTATACGCCATATCTAGTTAGCAATTAGTATGTATAGAAGAAGAACTACACCAGTTAGACTCCCGGCGATTGGACCAGTGTGTGCAGCTTTTAGTTGGAAAACTAATGGTATTAAAACCTCAATTTTGGGCAAAAGAGTAATTACTTCCCTTTGTCAGATCTTTAGTGAATTGTCCCATGTATGTTACAATATTAAGTTGTCCCTTGCATTCAGCGTGGCACGAACAGCTTACCTCTCAAGGGAGTGCCGCGAGGTGAAAATCCCCCATTTTTTTCAAACTTCGCTGGTCGGAGGACCTCTGATAGGAATGAAGATACCTATTATATAACTTGGGGCGGAACTTACATTCATGAGACGCGAGGTCCGCTGCTTGCACGCCCGCAGGTGGTGGTGGCGTGCTTGGGGGCACCCGAGGGCGGCTCGGTGCGGGTGCTGGAGGTCCACCGGCCGGCCCTTGGGGCGGACCCCGTCGCCACGCTGGTCGCGCACTGGGGGCCGGCCTCGGGGATCCGCGTCCACCTCCCGAAGCGCGGCGACATCACCAGGACTCTGCGGGGCGTCACGGTCCCCACCGGCATCGCAGTGAGTCGTGTGGAACCAGTGGAACCGAATCCCCTCACTCAATGTCATGGCCACGTGGCAATTGTGTCCCATTAAATGTTGCGGTTCACATCAAAATGCAGTTACGGGCCGAATTGTATCTCGCATCCTACCATTTGTCCCTTCTTCGCGTTACGAATTGTCCTAAGGTGGTGTTTGGCTTAGAACCCGAGGGTCGTCCACTCTTGAAAAATGTGAACCTACTGCTCCCTGTCACTTACCTGCTATTACGCTTCAAAATATATCAACTTTTGGTATGATTTCAGGGCGAAATCAGCCATAGTGTGTTAATATTACGTGTAATAGTGCGTCTGGGCGGCCCGACTGTAACACTGTAACTTTAATATTAAGTGTGATAGACATCGTACCCCAGATGTGATAAAATCTTATGTCAGCTGCAGCATTTTTCACTGGTCACAGTTAACTGCGATGAGTTCATCAAACATAGCTGCGTTGAAGCTCCATGTGTGATGATCATTGTAGACAAGTTTGATGAAGCCAATACATTAGGCTGTGCACACTAAATGTCATAGTACAATTTCGACCCATAAAATGTTTTGTTTTTAAGCAAAACATAACTGAGATACAATTAATTGCGTAATTATAACACAAATTGAAACCCGCATGTTACAATTCGTCCTACTTCCTCTCTTCCCACCTGACGTCTGGTTTTCAAACTGCGCGACAGCTTGTTGACTCCAACAACTCCATCTACCACCTCACCGACGGTGTCGAGAAGGAGCTCGACACGCTGACCAAGACGGCGTTCGTGATTTTGCTCCAGGCTTACGAGCTTATGAACGCAACGTGAGTGATGCAAACCTAAACCGCAGGCGTACAACTTATCTTCGTTCTAGTATTTTTATTTATTACACCAAGAAGAGTATAAAAGGCATACTGAAAATAAAAAAGGCAAAACATTGCCAAGCCGAACAAGACATATGACGATCAGCGAACACAGAACGCTAATCCAAAAATAAGTTTAACCGCCCTTTTAAAAAAAACACGGTTTTCTGCCTATTGTAATATCTATGATACAGACAAGGCCGAAACAGACGTGATCTATATTTGCTGCTATGTAACGGAATAAACACTCTAAACGTCGTGGGTCCATTTCGTCTTATTAAATGTTCGTTTTTCAGCAAAACATAACCGAGATACAATTTTTTGTCCCACATTCGGGTTACAAACTGTCCCAATGTCGTGTTCTGCTTAGAAACGTAACGTTTTATTGGAAAACATCGTCCCATAGACATTTAGAGTGTAGTTTTGGAAACGCCGATACTTTTCGGGGTCGTTTGATTCATACCTAAACTTGTGGGACAGGCTCCCAAAACCTTCAAATGACTTCCCTAATGGTCAAGAAGGTATAATCGAGACGAAATGTCAATATAGGTTCTTTCGAATTAATGCGAACTAGTATATATAACATGCGCTGGCAAAAACAATGAAAAAATAAATTCTGAACAGGTGCTCCATATTCGAAATGTTTTGATGGGGGTCGATTGGGACGTAGCAGGGCCTGTAAAGAAGATTCAAAGATTTTGGTGGCTATAACTTTAAAACGAGTGCTCCCAAAACACTGTATTCACGAAGCATGCCGGGGCTCTACTACACCCAGAAAAGCCCGTTCTTGTCACAAGAGCATTTGCATTGGTTGAAGAGCAAATTGCTCTTGACTTTTGCAAGAGCATTTTGCACTTGATCTCTTAGTACTTAGATGTAGCTCTGGGTTGCTCTTGCATTGACATTTGCTCTTGATGGTTGCCCTGAAGGTGTCAAGAACTTGCTACTTGCAAAAGTCAAGAGCATTTGTTCTTAGAAGTTTAAAAAGATTCGCGCGGTTCAAAGAACCTCGCTCGAAAACGGACCTCTGGCCGGGAATCGAACCCGGCACCGCGCGCCGCCGCCGTCTCGCCGGATGTAACGCCTCAGCCCACTCGGCCACGCTACCGCCGACAGCATAGTGCGCCTGCCGTGCAGGGCAAGCGGGCACGTGGGTAGCGTGCGGCGTCGAGGAGGGGTGGGCGGCGGGTTCGATTCTCGGTCATTCCGCCGCGACGATTTTGTGCTTCTTTCACAAGTCGACGTCAAGAGCAAAATCAAGTAATGCTCTGGCATTGGAACAAGAACGGCCTTCTCCGGGTGTACGACGCCAGGAGGAGACGTTTGCAGCCACAAGTGCCACAAGTGTCTGGTATTAAAAAACACTCTCTAGGCAGCCCCTTTCCATCCACTTTAAGCGTAGGCACCACCCTAGACTCTAGATCGACTTTAATCAAGTTCTCTTGAATCTATCTAAAATATGCTGGGCATCGCAAAATTCAAACTTTCCTGTCTCACGAAAAGTTAGTGATTGCTGTGAGAATTTTCATGAATTTTCAAACAGAATCTCCTTGCACGTGGCGAACTCGCACGGCTACGAACGCGGTGGCAAGTTCGACGGCCTTCTTGGTGACCTAGCCGACGGCGTAGTGGAGATCGGCGGCACCTGCATGCTGCTCTTCCCCTTCCGGATGGTGGCGATCTCGTACATGGGCTTCCCGACTCCATTTGAGTAAGGATTCAGATTTTAAGTCTCACTCTCACTTCTCACTTACCCAACAATGCGGGACCACACTCAAACAAATCTTTTTGAGTTTGGCATATTTAAGATTCTCGCCGCATGTTTCTTGAATCAAGCTTAGTGTAGTGCTTGAATCAAGCACCAGGCGAATTGCGTACGCTTGATCAAAGAAACATACGGCAAGAATTTCAAATATGGTTAATTCAAACAGATATTTTTTGAGAGCGCACCGATTCCGATCGAAGCATCATCTCTGCGATTACTCACCTGACGCGATCAGCTGCACCAGTCAGTGCGAGACTGATAAACAGAGTTCGGGAGCACTGCAGTCGTCGTCAGCATTTTAGGAAATGCTCCTTGTTAGTCCATAATCGGCTGAGCGAAAGCGAGCAATGACCTGACATGCCCAAAAATGTCAAATGTTTTGCCTGTCTTCTTCATCTAGCTTATCCCTGGCGAAAATAAATGGGAGCACGTGCACTTTCGGGGGGACACACATAGTGCACCCCGACTCTACACCCCCCCCCCCCCCCCCCCTGAACCCACACTAGAGGCGCCATTGGAAGTTCGATGTTGAAATTTTAAGTTCTACATATCAGTAAAGTTGGCCCGCCCTAACAAACGACCAAAAACGTTTGCGACCGCCCGCATGGGTTTTATCGGCGCCCTGCTTCGCGCGATTTTGGGCGTTATCGCAGTCAAGGGGGTGGTTTTGCCACTTAGTGAGTCAACAAAATTGGCACATGCTCACACGGTTTCAGCTCCCTAGGGATTTAAAGGCCGGTAATATTACTGGTAACAGTTGGTAGGTTACAGTAGGCCCTCATTCGAAGACGCCTCAGTCGAAGACGCCCGGGGTCCCCTCCGCCCTCCGCGCCGGGCGAACTCGAGCGAGGTTCCTCCTCCACCGACCTGTCACGGTCAGTGGCGCGAACCAGCGACCTCCTTCCCCTCCCGCTATGCTCGGGTGCGGCGTATTGCGGCCGGCCGGCTGGCGCTATCCCCTCCCGTCAGGCACACTAGTCTGTTGTAGTAAAACTCGTAAACGTGCGTGAAATGGAGCCCATATTATTATTTAAGAAATCTAAAACGAATTTAGGTGGAGACTACGCGAAATTTCAGCATTCCTGATTGTAACGTTTCTAGCGTAGGTACCCCCTGCTCGTGACAGCGTGCACAGCACAGCCCAGCGATACCCCTATGCGATAGGTTAATTAGGTGTCGCTCTCTCACACCTTTCCCGCCCTAACCTCCGCAGCGCCCGGAGAGTGGAGAAGTGGGGGTACCTCATTCGAAGACGGCGGCCAATTTTTGGTGAACCGAGAGGCGTCTTCGAATGAGGGCCTACTGTACCGTTACTTACGGTAACATTACCCAACCTCGGAAAATGTGGTATTTTTGGTAATTTTCCGACCCTTAGAACTCAATAAATCAGCTGTGTTGGTTGTTGAAGGTGATGGAAAGTTTACTTTTTCTCGTTGCTACCAATTCTAGAAACTAAAAAATTCACGCTAAATCGCATCCTGAGAGAGTTGTTTTGCAAAGTCAATCACTTTGAAACATTTATCTAACTTTCAGGCGGAGGGCCGCCATAGGGAAGTACAATCCATAACTTTGTAAAACCGCTCTTTTCTTTTCACGAATCGTTTGAACAGTGTTTTAGAACCCTCAGTATTGCTAGGAATGACACGGCGAGAAAGTATTAACACGTACTATTTTTATATAAACCCGCTGTAAAACAATCTGGGCCCAGCGGGCCCCTGCATCTTTTTACATTCAGCCTTAACTTGACTTTCTGTCTGAACGAAATAAACAGAACCTCTAATAATGGCAGAGAAAATGACATGACCTCTTTGCACTGACTGTCTAACACTTCTGCCTTACCCGCTTTTACTCTCACCTCAAACCCTTTAGAGTCTAGTCTATACCGACAGAAATTAAGTTGTTGTTGCGTAGCCTAGGTACACAAAGCACATTCATTAGTGTAACAGTCCAGCCAGTGGCGACACTTCTCCACAACCCTCCATTTTAAGGCCACTGCCATCGCCCTGTTCCACTTTACATACAGAGCTCTTCGACAGTTCTCCACAAAACAAATCACGATTTGGGCTCATATGCTGGGATGCACACGAGTCCAAGTAAACTTCACTCGTTAAACTCATTATTCACTTTCATGCACACTGATTCCAGTCATAACTTCCGCAGTACCTGAGGGTTTGGGGCAGTCCTTGGCTGTATGCCCGAATTTTTTGCATTTGAAGCACTCCCTCGTGTAATGCCCCAAATTCCCACTCCGTCTGATTTCTCCCTCTTTGATTGATCTTCAAATCCTTGTTGTTCTGTGCTGCGTTTTTCGCACAATTCGGAAAAGGAAAGACAGGGTGTTGTCCTCCACGCGGATTTGGTTGATCAAGAGGTCTGGGCAGACATCTCGCCAAACCGTGTCGCGACGTCGACAGACGGGTAATCACAGTGGAGTAGTTCCTTCTACCGCTTTATCGCTGTTGGCACATTCTTTACATCTTGGCCTCGTAGCTCGCTGGCGGTGAGTTCCTCCTCGACCTTGTCCTCGCCTTCAGCGTCGACGAAGCCAGGATCGGCCACGTCCTGCAGACGATGGGCCATCAGCAACGCCTGCATGCGTTCCCGCCACTTGCTATAATTACCTTCTCCCAGAACGGGGATACTTTTCGCGATCACTTCCATTTTAAGTTTGTTTTCAATCCAAAACAAGTCGCAAGTATGCACGCTTCCTAACCTCACACACGACCACGTTTTTCGTCAGAAACACGACGCCTGAAATTCTTCTACAAAAGAAGTCAAGAGCGTACGAGCTGATTCAACATCCGATCTGGAAATACTACGATTATTTAGTTGTGCGACAGAGCACACCAGTTTCGTGAAATGGCTAAAATATGGCTCCTTTAAGAACTTTTCTAAAACGGGGAGTGCAGTATTAAGCGCACTATATTTTATATTCATTTTCTGGCACATTGGATGGAATCCAACATGGAATACCAATTTGCAGGTAATGATGTCAATTTGAGCGCAACTTTATACCTGTTTATAGTTATGTGACCTAAACACTTCGCGTGAAGGTCAAAACACTTGGCACTGTCGCGAACCGTCAAATGGACGAAGGAAAACCCTGTCCAAGTGCGGTTGACCAGGAAAAATCGCAAGGTCTTCGTGATTGGCCGCACCGATAAGGATTTGATTGGAAGCCAAGGCGTGGCGTCGCTCTCACTCGCCCCGGATGGGTATAAAAGGGAGCGTTCGGGCCTCCGCCAGCATACCGACATAGCGAATATCCGTCGACATGGCCAAGTCCCTGCTGTTTGTCGCTGCCCTCCTGGCGCTCGCTGCCTTGGCAGCAAAGGTAAGTCTGGGAATAGAAACTGTAGCAAACAAAGCTGGCCCGTCCCACCGTCAAACCTCGTTGCCCGGTCAGTTTGGCTTGACGGCGGCATATGCGGGAGCCTGCGACCGTAGCCTTCCAAATCTCAAAAATAAGTATTATCAGTAAACAGAAACGCAACAAAATTTGAAAGTTGCTGCCCCCGTACGTTTATGTGCGTTATAAAAGAAGCCAATCTTCCAAATTTGAATTTGCTGTGTAAAGGATAAGGCAGCGAACAGACGTCCGAGGAAGCAAATGAACACGCTAAGTGCCTCTGTGCAATTTTGTTCAGAAGTGCGTACTAATTTGTGTTTACGTAGCTTACGTTCAAATTCATACGTTGTGTACAATATTGTACGCAACTGTGTACAAGCCTTCGAAATTGTACATAATTTACTTACGAATTCGTACTTAAGCTGCTTATGCATGAATTCGGATGCACTTCTGCACGAAAATGTACAGAAGAATTTAGTGCGAGTCAGCATCAGAAGACATGTCACATCTCACAAGAAGACGGTACATTGCCCTGGCGATTACCATCCGTGCTTGTCATTTCCAGGCACAACCTTTGAAGCGGCCCGGCGAGGAAATGGTGGCAAAAGTGCAGAAGCGATACACGGATGTTCGAATAAGTGCTGAGGATCAGGAACGCCAGCTCCTGGCCGCTGTTGACGTAAGAGATTTGAGTGTTTTAAACCCACGTTCAAGGAAAGGGGGTGGGGGTGGGGTTACTCCCTAGCCCCCCCCCCCCCCCCCCCTCACCGGAGACCGGGCTAGTACTGTTTAAAGAAAGTCTGGGAAATCACGAAGGATCAGTTGGTAATTTTATCCTCCCTCACCGCCCTCACTCACTCACCACTACGAAGGCGCGGTAGCTCAGGGAGCTCCGGCGTCATGCAGCTGCACACGGCCGGGCAGACGGGCCTGCGTGGCCAAGGTTCAAATCTTTCCGGTTCTACTATAATTTCTCGTTGCACAACGCCGTGGACACAACTTTCTTTAAGTCTAGGATATTCTTGAAAGATTTGCCCCCCGTTTTCTTGTTAGCGGAATAAACAAAGTGAGGCAGACCTCGCCTTGTTCCAAGTCTGGGTCCACACAAGCCTAGAAATGTCAAGATCTCATGAATAAAGCGACCCGACTTTTTCTTAACACAAGTCTATTTTTGGTTTAGTTTAATCTCATTTTTGTTCCTTTGAAGTGTGGATTTTTCTTGAATCTAGCTTAGATAAGCATGTAGCCAATTAAGTCCTAAATATTCTTGTGTCACGCCTAATGTTCTTGAATCAAGAATTCGTTTCCTTCTGTGAATGTACTTAATGTGTTGCAGGCCGGTGAGCTGACGCAGGCCCAGATAAACACTGTGTACGCTGCCTTGCAGCAAGACGTAACTACTGCGTCAATCATCAACAGTAAACTTCTTGCGGGACTCAACAATTGCTGGTTTGCTTCGATCTACGTGTTGGACTACTGCCAAATGTCCGCTGCCATGAACTGTTTGGCCGACGTTACCAAACTGGAATCCAGCCACACTGCGCATACCGCAGTTGTACAACAGTTGCTGTCATAAATGCCGGCGTAATTTCACTAACTGCCAAGTCGTGTTGGCTGGTAGGTAGAAGACGCTAACGGGCCCTGCGGCTGGGTCCACCAAACTCGGGCAATTGTCGAAATATATCATTGTATCCGTTTCTATGAAATAAGTAACGACGAAGTTCTGTTGATAATAATTAAATAAATTTCAATCGCAGTCATTATCGTGTTATTATACTTATTACACAGAAGCTTCTGGAGAATTTTAAGCAGACGTGCGTTCAAATTTATGCATATTTAGCTTACGTACAAAGTCGTACGGTGTTATGTACAATATTGCGCACAATTGTGTACATATCTTTATTATTGTACATAGTTCACGTACGAATTCGTACGGAAGCTACGTAGGCACGTCCGTATGTACTTCTGCACAAAGTTGTGCAAGCATTTAGTATGACCTTATCGACCCTCATGTGTGCCACACTTAGGTAGCCAACTGTACACGCAAACATCAACGTAGGACATCGGGGACAGGATTAGTAACAGGATAAACAATATCAGGCAGCAAGTGGGCAGGTGTGTTGCTGTTTGATTCAGGAACATCACGCGTGTAAAAAGTTTTCAGAAATGCTGCAGTCCTACGTAAATGTTGTAATTAGCCAGTTTGTACAAAATATGGCCGTGGGTAATAGGTTACCCTTAATGTCACTCCTGACTATCAAAATTTCCTTATCATGTTCTGGATATAGACATAATCATGAATGTTGAAAATAACGAGCGTCCCACCGTCAAACCTTGGTGCCAGTTAACAATAAACATGTCTCTCGTTTCGTCCACAAACCGAAGATAACTGCTATCTAATCGACCAAATAATGCAAAAATTCGCATAATAATATCGTTCAGAGCGAAAAATGTCGCTCTCGAACTACAACTATACCTCGGACTTTGCCCTTAGTACCGTCGGCCAGATTCGGAACAAACTCTAACATAGTTAACTATACCTAGAAGGCGCTCGCGTTAATGCTTCTGTAAAATGTTGTGCAGAAGTGCGGACAGATTTGTGCACATGTAGCTTACGTACAATGTTGCACGCCATTGTGAGCGAAACCTCAGAAATGGAACATACTCTATGTACGAAATCGTACGTAAGCTGCGTATGCATAAATTCGTACGCACTTCTGCACGAAATTGTACAGAAGAATTTAGTGTATACACCCTTCCAAACGAATAATTGAACCGACGAAAAAAGTTGCTTATGGCGGAGTTCGTTGACTCAAATATCGAAAGCTTTACATCTTGAGTTGTTGGCATGCTGTATGGCTGCTTTGATTTAGCATCTTTTATGCCATCGAAATAAATCATCGAAATACACTTCCACTAAATAGACCCTCTTTTGATAAGTTCGACGAAGGGCCAACACACGGCAGGATAGGTTTGGCAGACTAGGTTTATTCACATAAGCTCAATATCTGGCATATATGATTGAGTCCACCGTAAAAATACGCGGCGCATACTTTTGATGTCACGTTTTGGGTCCACGCACCAAAAGAACCATTTTCCAGCGTGGATCCTTTTTGATTTTGAAACTTCAGAACTTATACGGCGGTCTACCGCAGGTCTCACTTTTCAGGTGAGAGTCGCTGGCAGGCCAAGGAACAGTGATCAGCCGTGGGCGAACCCTCTTACGCCCTGACACGGTGTGGCCTACGCGTGCCTCGGTGAGTGCCTTGTTCAGTAAAATGTTAAAACTGCCCCGGCCCCGCAGGATCGTGACCGTGTTCCGCCAGCCGCCGCTCGCCTACACGGACAACATGTTCTGGCTGCCGTTCCCGGACTCCCTGTGGGCCGCGGCGCTGGGGCTGGTGGGCCTGTGCTGCCTCCTGAGCGTGGTGGCGCTGCACGTAGAGCACCACGAGGACGCCGAGCCGGAGCCCCCCGTCGTGCGTGCGCTGGGCGCGGGCCGCGGCGCACCGAAGCAGCCGCTGCGCGCCTCCCTGAATGACGTCATCTTGCTGGCGTTCGGCGCCATCGCCCAGCAGGGTGCGTTTAAAGCTCACACTAAATGCCATGGGACAGTGTTGTCCCAATAAATGTTTCGTTTTTAAACATAACATAACTGAGATACAATTTGTAGCATAATTATGGGACATACTTTGCTTCGGATGCTTAAATTTGTCCCACCTTTACGTTACAAGTTGTCCGAATGTCGTGTTTTGTTTAAAAACGTAACTATTTTGTAAAATTTAATATGACAACATTGTCCCATAAACAATTACAGTGCCCAAGAGTGTGTGTGTGGGAGGGGGGGGGGGCTTTAAAATGACCATGTTCATGGGAAAATTTTGTCCAATGAAATGTTACGTTTAGCAAAACACGGCATTAGGACAATTCGCAACAGTGGGACTAATTGTAACATACGATATGAAATTTGTCCCATAATAACGCTACAAATTGTGCCTCAGTTATGTTTTGTGAAAACACGAAACAGTTTATGGGACGAAATCGCTCGGCTTGAGGCGTGCGATCGCAGAGCATCGTTACAGAACAGCACAGACACACTGGCTGTGAATAATGTGGCACTTAAGTACAAGAAATTCTGTACACTCATAGCTTAGGTACCGTTTCTTCCTACATATTATGTAAGAATTTTAACAAACTTATGTTAAATATCTGCAATAACCTATGTAAAATTCACTTTGTACACGCTTATAAGTGCATAAAATATGCATGTTGTTTACGTGCGAATTTTGTAGTATTTGAGTACAAAATTTTACTTAATCGAAATTTGCGCATAATTGTTGAGTAAATCGTCGTAGGTACAGACAATTTTCATTCATATACGGCTTATGTACGGACGCAGTATTACACAAGTTATGATCATTAAAATGCACATAAGCAATTACTGCGGAGGCGAAGCATGCACACTGTCCGATGTCATCCGCAGGGTCTCCGGTCGAGGCGCGGGGCGTCGTAGGGCGCTCCATCATGTTCCTCCTGTTCCTGGCCGTGCTGTTCCTGTATACGTGCTACTCGGCGTCCATCGTCGCCATCCTCCAGAGCTCGTCAACCTCCATCCACAGTCTGCGAGAGTTGTGGAAGTCGCGCCTTGAAGTCGGGGCCGAGGACGTGGGCTACATTCGTTACTTTGTCGAGGTACGGGCATGCTTTGCGAGGCGGTACCCTCACCTGGCGCTTGCACACTGAATACCCGAGGTAGAAATTTCAACCTTTTACAGCTTCAGAGATTATACCCACGTGGTTGAAACGATTGAATCCGCTGAAGAGGCGTGGTTTGCGTGCCCGGGCCTTACGGGCGCCCGTAGTGGCCTAAGCGCTGTGGCAATATATGACCGATTTTAGGCCACTTTCCGCCCCCTCCCCTCTCTTCGTGACATAGGTAACCTAACGTTCCCATGAATTTAAGTATGTAGTGTTTGCCCCCCCCCCCCCCTGAATCGGTTACGCAGTCTTTCCACGGCTCCTTGGCCTGTCTATTACAGCCATACGTATTAACTACGACCCGGAGAGCTCATTTTCAGCCTGAGGGAGGTATATGCCAGCTTCCATACGTGGGTACAAAAATTACCGTCCTAAAGGTAACCTCAATACTGAATCTGAACATCGTCGACAGATGCAGCGAGTTTAACCCGTTCCGAATGTAGGGTCAACATTCAAACCTCAAATTTTAACACTGCAAAGTTCTTTAGTTACCAGACATTTGCAAAGGCCTTAGTCGCTTTATCTCTTCAACATTAAACATCTGAACAAGTACCTAACCTCAAATGAAATCACAAATGAATCTAAGTGTCTCGATTTTTCACCACTAGATTTTTCCTAATAGATTTATTACGGTCCTCGCCGATGTGAAATTATCAACTTTCCATCTGATCTTTGTGGATCCTACAACAAGTAGCCCACAACAATTTAGCAATTAGGGGTTGGTATTGCTACACTGTAGAGGATTGTCGCTTTTAAACGACTCCCAGGTAAAGCGAATCTTTATAAAACTGTATAAACTTTTTGTAAAAAATTATTAAGGTCTTTACACACGTTTTATTAAGTAGGGTACATACACATTTAAACTATTCTATATAAGAGCCTTTATAAAAACATATGAAGATGGTTGTATAAAATTTTATAATGACTTGTATACAATTTGCTTACCCTATATACGTCGGTATGGACACATATACAAGAGCATCCAGGGCTTTTTAAGACCATACCCAACTACATCAAGGCCTTTATAAGCCCGTATATGTCCGCATGTATACTATCATATACAGGGGTTTGTTATACAACCGTATACCGGCGTTTATACTATCATATAAGTTTTTATAAGTCGATATAAAGCTGTATGTATACAAACATATAGAACTTTTATAAAAATTTATAAATTTTTATAAAACTTTTATACAGCTTTATAATAAGCTTATTGACGAAACAAAGTTAAACACGAAAACTTCCCGACGTTTGCTTAAGTACCACATCTAGTCATCGGGCTTATGTGATAAGCAAAACTGACTTCGTCATAGTTGGGATAAAATGAAGAAAATATATCCTCTAAAACTAAGGCCATTTGCCCACTGTACTATGCGAGTGACCTGCAAATTCCTCCTGATGTATTTCGTAAAAAGGCAAACAAAGGAATCTGCGTTTTCAAACGAAGGTCTTTAGTTCCCAATTAATCAAACAATCTTCGTTTTTAGACGAGAAAATTTCTTACAGTGTATACATTGAGTTTTTCCGGGCCGAATTGCAGCATTTTTCCACGATAGGGGACGAGGTCCTGAGCGGGCTGTACCACGACAAAATCGCCCGCCGTGGCCGCCCCCACAACCTGATGAACATATCGGAAGGCATCCGCCGGATGCAGGCGGGGCTGTTCGCCTTCGTAGCCCTCGACTCGTCACAGTACGGCGCTATCCAGGCGAGTGGCGCTTAGAAGTTCGTGACAGAAACGGCGAGCGAATAGTTTGCAAACACAATATCTTGCCTGTAAATTCGTCACGGCAACGCAAATTAGTTTCGGGCGCGCTTAAAGGATACCAACCTTGGCCGTTTTGTTTTACAGGCTCGTTTCGAGGAGCAGCAAAAGTGCGATTTGCTCGTCTTGGAATACTACAAGCCGCTGCGTGACCCGCAATTGGTGACCCGCCGTGACTCGCCCGTCTCCCACATGCTGAAGATGAAGTAAGTGCTCTCCGTAGCAGTCCGTCAAACGGCACTGAAAATACTCAACATAGTATTTCTTATTTTTCGACTCCAATAGGCACAACACTGTAAGGTAGGCGTACGCCAGACCGCGTCCTGGCGTAACAGGCTTCGCTCTTCGCGTATCACTGTTCCGCCACTCCACGCCTGGCGCACGCCTATCTTGGCCTGCCGGCGGCTGTCTTCTGGCGAGTAAGACCTTGCGGGACCAATCAGTCAGTAGAACGTCGCTGTTTCCGGCCGGTCGCAGCTACGCCCATGTTCTAGCAGCCGGACGTATCTTACATGCCTTTTCGTTATCAATGCCACTTAAACAGTTCTAATCTACCTTTACCTGACCGAGCCTAACCTATCTAGGCCCCCACTAACCTATTCGAGCGTAGCCCACTCAAGTCACTGATCCGCCCCTCCCTGACAGACGTGGATTTTAAATATTAGACCACTTGTGAAAATTATCTTATAAACCGCTTAGGCTGCGGTGCCCCTGAGGAGGTTCACTCTCATATGATGCAAGAAAGTCCAAATTTGAGCTCTACGTGTAACCGTTCGAGAAGTCGCGCGGACAGACAGACAAACAGACAAAACGTTTTTGACCTAGTCGGTCCAGGGCTTTGCTATCGCTCAGCCAACCATTTTTTTTTTAATTCCATATAATTGTTAGGAAAATTTCTATCCCAATTTTCGGCGAAATTTTAAACATTTTTCGGGAAAAGCCAAAATATGTTTTGACACGTTTCATTTTATTTTCGTACAAAAATTCCTGTTTCCACTCGAAAAACCCAAACTTGTTTTCGGAAGTTTCCTAACAATGATGCGGGAATTTTCTATCCCAAATTTTTTTGGAAATTTCCAATGAAGTTTTTTTTTCAGCGAACTGCAAAATTTTATACATAGCTACACGCACAAGTTTGTGTGCGTAACTGCGCATGCACATACACCGCCGTACACTACGTGCAAATCCATTTGTAACAACGTATAAAATTGGCCATAAAGCAAATGTATACGAAATTATGCACAAAATTGTGTGTAAATAAAATCGTGTGCGTAACGCTTACGCACGAATGGGTGGTGTAAAAATTATGTAAGGGAGAGTGGGGCACAATGGGACATGGGGCACTATGGGACACCTTCAAATTTGCCGCCTTGCGCTACTGGCAGCGACTGCCAATGACGATGGATGACGGTGGTGGTTGTCGCTGTTGTTGACCCGAGGCGGCAAGTCCGGCGGACCAACCCCTTCCGTAGGGGAACGTTTTATACATTCTCCGTCCAAAAAAACAGGCGAACTAAATTATTTCGCTTTTTTATTTTTGGAATTGCACGAAATGTAGTGGTCCGAGTCGTACTTTAATTGAAAATTATACGAGCTTGGCCCTTCGGACACGCATGAGCGTCGCCGCATCGCCGCGGCTTGAAAGGTCAGGGTGCCAGAGCGCGACGAGTGTGAGGTGCCATTCAGTACACAATGGGACAGGACTGCGTGGGGTACAGTGGGACACTCGTTTTAGTGTCCCGTTATACCCCAGAGTGTTTTTCTCACTTGTGAATGATAGTTTTCGTATTATTAAATGTGTTTTAACAACCATTTTAGGAAAAATGCCGCGGCTAAGAATATTTTTATTTGATTTTAGTAAAATGTGACCTGAAAGCCATTATGTTTTTTATTTTAATTTAAAGCAAATGTGGCCATGAAAGCCGTTTTGTTTCTACTTAAAAATGTTTAATAAAACATATTTCAGCTATTTTAGATTTTCTTTGACCCCAAAATACTGTATTATCAGTGAAACAGTAAGTGTCCCATTGTATCCGGTACCCGGGAACAATGGGACAAATGCAGCAACGTGGTTTTTTATTTTTTAAAGGCAACGGAGCAATCAACGTGTCTCGAACACTATTAAACAAGAAAGAGGACACACCAAAGCATATGTCAGGCACATTTTGATTTTTTTATCTGAACCAGTCTTGCAAAGAGAGGCTTGAGAAAAAAAGTGTCCCATTGTGCCCCATCTCCCTTACAGTAAACATGTCCACTAATATTTTTAGTGTGTGCACTCATAGGTTCAGGCAAGGTGCCCCAAGGAGCCGAGCTGGGCGCGCCCTGCTCGTCGGTCCGATTAAAACGTTCTCCGACCCGCGTCTGCATAAGCTCGTGTTTGAAGCTCCCGCCTGTCCCGACAGGCTGCTGCTGCAGTGGGAGCGCGGCTTCCGGTCCCGGTTCATCCGGCGCGGCGTACACGCCAAGCCGCGGTGCGACGTCAGCATAGCGCGCTTCATGCCGGTGAGCTTCGTGGCCGTGAGGTACGCCTACTACCTCATCCTGGGCGGCACGGTGCTCGCCGTCGTCATCCTCCTCGGCGAGGTGGTGCACAGCCGCGCGCAGGGGGGCCCCTGCCGGCGCGGGTCTCGGCGCGGCCGGGCGGCAGGCGAGGCGTCAACAGACCAGCACCTCTGATCCTGCTTTGTGTCAGTGCTGCGCACACACTAAATGCCATGGGACTTTTTTTTTGTCCCGTCGACTGTTACAAATTTGTCCCATGACATATATTGAGATTCTGCGCAAAACATCTGTACTAATTGTCAAAACTACTCGTTACAATTTAGTACCTTTTATACCAGGTGTCCCAGCTCAGCCGTGCCAGGGAAAAGGTAGGCAAGCCCGCAACACTAGCCTCGTGCGGGCTGTCAGTGTGGCAAGGCTCCACTTTTCCGATAGCCAAAATGCAAACAGCAGAGTAGAAAATAGATATCAATAAAGTTTGAGCTGGCGCCGATAGCCCGTTATTTTCCCATCTTTTAGCGTATATCGGAAAATGCCGCACGGATGCGAACAGATTTAGATTGACCTAACCTCTAAAGCGCGTCGTCCGCAGCTCGTGACCGGCTCAGAGCTGGACGCCAAGAGTGGACACCTCGCGAGAGGCTAGTGTTGCGGGCTTGCCTGGCTTTGCCCTGGCACGGATGAGCTGGGACACCTGGTATGTGACAATCTCGGTCGTTTAGTCTTTCTTTAGTCGACCGATGCTCCATGTCTAATATACATTAACGGTTACCCTGAGTTCCATCAGATTGTCCTACAATATGGGACAAAACGAAAATTGTGACCAGTGCCATGGGACAGAATTGTCTTATGTATTTTACAATTAAATTGTCCTATAATAATGGGACAAAAAAAGTGCCATGCCATTTAGTGTGCATTCCGCTGATATGCACTCTAAATGTGAACTGACTTCTTTTTCGTCCATAACTATGGCATCCTACCGCTATAAACACGGATGTAAACGTCAGTGCAGCTAATAAAATCACACCGGACCGGTGTAAGAAAATTACTCTTGCATCTCTATCATCCTGGGTGGACATCGTGGAAATAGGTTTTTGATGCCAAAAAGGCCCTTCCGTAACGAATAACATGTTTAGAACTGATTTCACATCGCATCGATACAAGTTACACATTGAACCGACTTCACGATTTCAACACATTCGGAACGCTCAAAATTGAACAGTGAGTTTATTATCAATTTATCAGTTCAGGAAATCCGCTTGCAGGGGTTCCTCCCGACACTATTGAAGATATCTTGGATATCGAGTTTTCCGTTTGGGGCTTAATTGTTGCAGGGTAGAGCCTCTAAAAACCGGCACACAGAAACTTCTAACCCTATCGGGAACGACGATGTGACGAGGCAAAGATATACAATGCGTTGAACTTTCCGGGTGTTTGCACACCAATTTAACGGCCTTGATCGGCAACGATCTATCCATCATAACCAAAATAACCCACATGCTGCCTTGTAAGTGTAGGAACTTTACAAATGCAGAGGGTCTAGGACCGGCAGCAGAGAAAACAATTGCCAATCTCTACCAGTCTCCAGCAAGAGTGAAACTGTTTATGACTATGATGGTGAGACAGCCTTTAAGGCAGAGGCTCACTCCAAAACTAAAGAACAACAGAAGCTACAGCAGCAGCACCACAGACATGGAAGACATCATGGCAGGCCAAGACCCAGGCAGAGAGGAGGTAGAGGTGGCCACATCAATACAGGTGGGTCTGCACCGATAGCTTCTGGGTCCCGAACCCATTCCCCATTGGTCTGACCCCACTCAAATGGGTCATTACCCATTTCACATGGCTATTGAACCCATTCGCTATGGGTCGACAACCCTCATGGTCGGGACCGCACCCATTCCATTTGGGTCCAAAGCCCATTGTAACGGGAGCTCACTCTAAATTGTGGGATCAAGGACCCACTCTGATGGATTTGTACCCATCCCAAAATGGGTTTCGTTTGCCTTGGGAGGCGTGCGTACGGGGGCTGTGGCATTCGCGTGTCCATGTAAAAGTTTTTGGAGAAAATAGAAACATTTAAAAACATCTTAAAAGTATTTTGTGTCGTAGATTTTCTCAGCGATTCGACTTTCCATATTTTTAATTGTTTTAGGATGCGCGAGTTTAAGTAAAAGAACAACAACAAACTGGTCCTGGTCATTGTCACGCCTTCGCACAAAGATCAACCTCTGGAAACAAGGAATTATTCAACTTTGTCGTGTCGGCCGTGTCGGCCGCCCTTTGTCTGGAGGAGCTCGCGACGCACCGAGGGGCGTACGGGCGACCGCGCTGCCCGACCTTAGCGTGCGCCCGCACAGTAGAAACGCCACCAAGCGGGTCGAGTGGTCTTCCACTCACTGGAGGGCTAACATAATATAAAGGCTGTATCTCTGACGGTTTTTGAGGTGTCGGAGTTTTAAGTGCTAAAATCAAGCAAACTCATGTACTTAGAGAGTTACGTTTAAAAAAATCGGACTCCGTCTTCCCCGTGTTGCTTGCTAACCGCAGCCCATATGAAGAGTACCAGCGACACTGTGTCGGGAAAACTGGTTACGCATCGGCGGGGATTGAACCCACGACCGAAACCGACTTGCCATCCAGCCACCTGGTACGGAACCCACTGAGCCACCGAGGCGACTAGTGGCCGCTGCGGCGAGACTGAGTGAGATCCGGGCACTTCGGAGAGGCGTTTATCGAGACCACGTTGTCGGATGAAGTCGCATGGTTCTCGGCTGCGGCAAGCACATTTTGCTTTCGTGCCAAGTTTACACATGCAGAACACTAAATCGAGTATTGTTCTGGACTTGAACCAAGAACGGCCTTTTTTGGGTGAACGTCGAGATAAGCATGCGCATCGGATTGTGGACGCTGACGAGCGCTCCTAGCATCGCGAGTCCTCGGTTATATTAAGCTTTATTAAGCACATAGTTTGTTTATAGAAATCACAGGGCTTCATCGGAGATACGATTAATGCCATGTTTAACAGCGCATGGCTAGTATGGTTGGAGTGTCTTTGGTTTTGTACGAATATTTGAGAGTCCCTCGTCGGAATACATTTTGGACGAACCCTATGTTTATGCCGCCTTGAACGCTCACAATGATGTTTAGCGAGTCACTCACTTATGAAGATAAAAGAAATCAATCAGTCAGGACAGTTAAATCTGAACGGCACTACTCTGCGCCGCCGTGCTTGACCCGTGACCGACGTCGCTACTCCGTGCCTCTGTACGGCCGGAGCTACTCCGTGTCCGGGTTCGCCAGTGCCGATACTCGCGCCCCGCTGTCACTACTCCACGGCCGGGCCCGGCGGCACCAGACGACGCATGCGGCGCGATGCATGTGCGGCTCAGGGGCCGCTGCCGTGCTCGCTGAGCGGGTGATTTACACTTGGTGCCGTCCTCTCATGATGCGGCCGTGATGGTGCCCCCAGACATTGCACTCTAAATGTCTATCGCGGACAATTTTGTCCAATGAAATGTTGCGGTTTTAAACACAACACGACATTGGCACAACTTGTAACGTAAAGGTGGGACAAATTGTAACATGAGAGATACAGTTTGTTCCATAATTGTGCTACAAATTGTATCTCAGTTATGATTTGTTTAAAAACAAAACATTTTATGGGACAAAATTGTCCCATGACATTTACAAAGTAAATCCTTACGTACAATTCTGTGCATAGCTGCGCACAAAATTAAACCTTCTCAAGCTTACGCACACTTTTTATGCACAGTTAAGCACACAAGTGTGCGTAACTACGCACAAAAACGTGCGTAATTGTGCACAAAAGTGTGTAAAGCGTCCGTATGCTTAACTTTGTGCGTAAGGATTATACATAAGTATTTGCGTGTAGTGTGTGCACTCCGTCGCCGTCAGGAACGGATCGGTGTCGCCCAGGGGCGTGGCCGAGAGCGACACCGATGCCCTTCCTGACGGCCACGGAGCTCAGGGTCTGGGCGTTACCATCACGGCCGCGGCATCACAGGAGGACGGCACTAGGTCTAACTACCGAGACTTCTCAGGAAGAAGTGGAGTGAGTCGCCGCCAGGCACGTTGCTGGCTGGAATTTTCGGGGGGGGGGGGGGGGGGGGGGGGGTCATGCTTGCTGCCTACTTACAGACTGAATGTCGTCCCGGTTGCCTACTTTTCAAGCGGCCTTCCAAGGGCCTCTCAACCAACCACCTCTCACAATCAGCGCTTGGCCACCGTGGGGAGTGAAACTTTTTTCCAACTCGACCAATTAGTCGATCCGTCGAATGCTGTCGTTTATTACACTCGAGCATCTTTTCTTTCAGCAGCGACTTTGATAAGGTTGCAGTAACTAACAATTTGACACCGGAATCGAAGTATTTTGGAACCTCCTGCGCACACACCTTTTGAGATATTATTTTTTTCTGACTGTGACTCGTGGAAGGTTATTGATCCTCAGCCGACAAACAGGTACTGCTAATTTGCTACCTCGAGTCACGTCTTGTTTGGACACATGAGTAAAGGTTTGGAGGCAGGTATTTCGTGGAGGCACCGATTTATCAGTATGTTTCAAAAGAAATGATGAGCAGACGTGTTCTGCGGACCCATTTTACAAGTCGGCATTCCGCTGGTGTTTGCTGAAATTGTAACAGTTTTAACGCAAATCCAACCAGCAAGAAACACAAAAAACGCCATCGTGGTGTTACCACAGCAGCAGGGACTCGAGAAGTAAGCAACTCATTTTGAAGCTGTACTAATCAGACCCACAGACATGTCTTCCAGACGAAAACAGCCATTTGATTTTCGACCGTTTCAGAGTTTGATGCCACGTGGAAAGCGTCGTGAGCGCTAACAAGCGCTACTATCAAAACACTATTTAAACTTAAAATATATAGAAATCAGCTGAATGCTGTTGGAAACAACTGCTCTAAACTACCATTTTTGGCCGACGCCTTTCGTCTGCATCGACAGTGAACAGTAAAAAACAGTTTTTAATCAGTTTTCTAGCTTACAATGTTTACATTTACATTCTGGAAGGGAAAAAACGGCCTTCAGGCTGACAGGTCAAGAACAGGAGTTCAGTCGGTAAAAAGTATGACCTAATTTTGTCTCAATAATTAACGGCCAGGAAAGTGCACATTAATGAACACTCCGTGGTAACGGTGGTGAAAGGAAAAACTTATTACCCAGTAGCTGTCGGTTTTATTTTCCGTGAGGGCCCACGCAAGATTTTGGAAAATGCGCACTTCAGAATTGACTCGGTAACGGACAAGGTCTTCAGACTTATAAAAATATGTTCTAAAATATTGCATGTGTTTGTTATACTTTTGGACGGGATTTTGTTTTAATGATCTACGAAAGATGAAAACAGAGTTAAGCTGCTAGGGTGTATGCAGTCATATAACTAGTGACCTTACTCCTGCATCTACCACCTAATATACTGTTCTGGTGTAGCTGCCGACGTCACCGAATCAGGTCAGAAGATGAAAGGAAGAACGAGCGCTGGCCTTCATGCGCAGCCGACAAAACAAGCCCGCTACGCATGCCCAGTCAATGTGCATCGTTTCCTGTTTGAATTTTAATGGATTTTGTCATCTTTTACATATGGGACAATTGCACAGTGGTCAACTACACGCATTGGCAGACGGCCAAGGCAATTTTGGGGGTGGCGCTTGTCACCGTGGTGAACTACGGCTTTGTCCTGGTGGACGCCCTGGCGTTCTGGTGGCTGTCCCGGCTCACGTCCAGCTGGATAGCGGCCGCGGCCACGCTGGGCTGGCTGTACTGGGACCGGCACACGCCGGACACGGGCTCACATCGCAGGTTCGTCTCGAGTAAAATCATTTAAAAAGAGCAGGTACCATGAACATTTACGATTTTAATTAAAAATTGGTGGCGTATTGCCCCTTAAGGTAGGAGCTGAGAACTGGGGTGGCATTATTGGAAATCGGAAGGTATTGTATGTTCTTTAAATGATGCCGGTTATAGGCACAATCTTAACGCATGTCCTATGTGTCTAAGCTTTTTTGCGCTGTTTTTGGCAACAATGAAACAGTCCGTTGAACATTCCACTTCATTCCATTTAAGGCGGGATCGAGCCGGCTGGCTGGGCCCCTCTCTCCAGAGCTACTACCCCGTCAAAATCGTGCGGGCGGAAGGCGCCACACTGGAATCCACTAAGAATTACATCATGGACATCCATCCCCACGGATATACTCTGGTCAGTTCAGCCAAATCCCACTTCCCAACGTACGATTACCCCCCCCCCCCCCCCCCCCCCCCCCCCCCCCCCGAGGTGTCCTGCGCCTCAGTATCATTCCCTTCCTCGCAAAGTTCAATCTCCTGCGCCCTGGCATATGCGCCCCGTTGACTACAGAGCTTACTACAGTCGCTCTCATCTGACGTAAAATTGCTAAATCTAGTTGTGCTCGTGGATGGGCCAATGCACATTGTATTTGTCATGTTGCAGGGAGGTGTAGGGGGAGCGCTCTACAGCGGCGAACTCACGTCTTCCTGGAAGAACATTGATATCCGAGTGGTCACCCATCCTATGTTCTTCATTCTGCCAGTCACGCGTGAAATTGCAATAGCTCTCGGTATGGGAATTGCCAGCACACAGTGTTTCCATTGCCAGATTTGTGAGAAGGCTGCCATGGGCCAAGGCCGTCATGCATACGCAAAAAAATAATGATTAGTCGGCTGGCACATGTCATTTGTCAGTTGATTTTGAGACAAGCATGAAATGTAGTTACGGGAATTGAGATATGGGGCAACGAGTTCTTAATCACCGCAGCGTGATGTCTCCACTTGTCTCTTTCGCTTACGTAACTAAGAATTGTTTGTTCGAACAAAATCCGACGAAAACTCCCATTAACTGAACTTTGTGCTCCTCTCACTAACAAATTAGTTACACCAACTAATCATTTGTCGTCGTGTGGGCCAAGGCCGCATCCTAAATATTATACGCTGTTAAAAGAGGGCGTTCAAAAATATTTTTAGTTGCGTTGGTGTGGGAAGACATGTATTCTGTTTTAATTTTGAATAATATTTGCAGTCGCTGGACACAGTAAAAGCGTTTCAAAACACGTTTTAAATGAACGACCTTTTCATTTCTGAACCGCGGACCTGTTAAATTACAGGGCAATCATCAGTAAAGGTGTGCGAGAAAAGTTAGGTTTTGTGTTCGGTTGAGGGTGATGATACTACACTGGCGACCGAAATTAGCGGTCCACTTTTTCCGGAGTCCGCCATTTCGTTGCTAGTCGGCCTAGAGAGCTGGAACTCCGTGTGAGGATGTGCCAAAGGTTCATCTTCGAGGTCCCTGGACGACTATTTTATTGATTTACTCTGAGGGGTTGAACTACCCTTACCTGCGACAGTGTCGAAAATCGCCGCGAAGGGCGCAGAAAAAACCCATGTGGCGGTCGAAAATTGTCTAGTTTACAGTTGGCGTGAACTGATGGACTATTGAAGCTGCTGAATCCTGAATTTCGACCTCCTACGACCATCCCCTAATTTTGGAGGGGGTGGGGGTAGTTTTTGGGTTTAGGGTCGTAGAGTTTCGAAATTGGTCGCAAAGGGTAGCAGGGGGTTCAAGGATGCCAAAAATACCCGGCGCGACTCAAATCGACACCATGGAAGTGTAGTAAACTCGAAAAAACTGAAAAATTAGTCTGTTTTTTCACGTCACTTTGCGTCCCCTTCGCGTTTTATCGGCGCCCTTCGCGGCGATTTTCGACATTGTCGCGGTTAAGGGGGTGGTTCCACCCCTCAGAGTAAATCAATAAAATTGGCATCCAGGAACCTCGAAGATGAACCTTAGGCACATGCTCACATTATGTTCCAGCTCTCTAGGCCGACTAGCAATGAAATGGCAGACTCCGGAAAAAGTGGACCGCTAATTTTGGTCGCCAGTGTAATTGATCCCTTCTTAAACTTCTTAAACACTTTTGATCCCAAGACGAAACTGCGTGTGTTAATGTTTATGCTTTTAGGATGGATATCCACTAAAGAGCAGAGCCTGAGATTCGTGCTCCGTCCTCCTGGCCGAGGCATGGTGGTGGCCATGTATTCGGGCGGACTCACCGAAATGTTCCGAATGAGGGAAGACGCTGTGCATTTTTATCTGAAGCGGAGGGGATTTTGTCGAGTGGCGCTGCTGGAAGGGTCAGTATTTAAGACGTGGTAAACAGTTAATAGTTAATCCTTCTGGGGAAAGGGGGGGGGGGGGAACATTGTGCGTGGGAAGTAAAGGTATTTCGCGTTTTACTACGACTACAAACTGACAGCTTTTTCGTGTCAGTGTTAATGATACCTTCAATTTCAGGGCATCGCTTGTTCCCGCCATCATGCTGGGCGAAAACCTGTCGTATCGGCAACCTTTTGCCCGTCTCCAGAAGTGGATCTACCGCAAATATGGACTTTCGCTTAAGTTTCCCATCGGCAGAGGCATTTTTCAGCCTTTCCTTGGTTTTTTGCCGCAGCGCATACCGCAAATGTTTGTAGGTACGCATAGAGATGGCTGGTTCTAAATGCAGGCTCTGTTGAGGTGAATTTAAAATCGAGGGGTCATACGGTTAGATGGTAAGAGAACACGGATACGTTCTCGAATCATGCTGCCTGTCAAACATTTTCGTCGTGTAACATAGAATGTTGACGAATATTACGCCACACAAATGTTCACACAAGAACAAGACACTTAAATATCTTGGCGGCATCACTTTCGTCGCTTCTCGGCATATCATTCAGTCACAATCTCATTGATTTGGGGCGATCAGGACCCGCCCGGCGCAGTTTGCATGAAGGCACCTTGATTGCCGTGGTTTTCTGGTAAAACACTGTAAAAAAAAGACCGTATATTTCCGATACATGGTGTACGCGAAAATTCCGAAGAATGTATGGGATTTTCCTTTTACGTACAATGCATGGAAATATTCCTACTATTAAGCTTTAATGTAAGGTATGGTAAATTTCCCAACTGAGTATAGGAAAAATCCGATACACCGATTTTCCTGCACATGTAAGGGTTTTTTACCTAATGGGACACTTCCGACAGACCACGCCCGGCACGGCCGAACAAGGAGATGGGTATAGGCCGGGGCGCACGTAGCCGCGTGGTCTCATGTGTGGCGCGCCAGGAGGTTGCGGGTTCGATTCTCGGTGTCGACTTCCAACTGCGCAATGACGGACCGATTTGAGTGCCAAATATGAGTGCCCACCAATAATGGAATACAGTCTTGCAGGAAATTACATTAAGCTTTTGTAACGTGAGAAAAATCCCACACTTGTATGGTAAAAATCCCGTAAAAATATCCCGTGCATGTATGAAATAAAAATGACATACATGTATGGGACAAAAATAACATACAGCTGTATAGCAAAAAATCCCATACCCAATTTGGAAATTTGCTTCACATACATGTAACGGAATTATACCATAGAAAGTTTTGAGTGCAGAAAACGGTCAACGCAGTTGCGAGCATGAATTATTGACTTGTCTGAGGTGTATTTATACCTTTGGTGTACGATGGAAAGTGAAAACTATGGCATGGCTGAATAATTTCATGTTTTTTGTATAATTTTCAGTTGGTGCACCGATAGAAGTAACGAAAACACCTAATCCAACTAAAGAGCAGATTGAGAGAGTTCACACGCAATTCGTTGAAGCTATACGTCGACTGTACGAAGAATACAGCCCGAAGTACTGCAGCCCGGCTTTACCGCTTGTCATAGAGTCTTAGAGGGGCCACACAAACTCGGACCAGACTGCCGGACAGGGAGTGAACTCGTAACAATTCGTTCTTACACGTTTCTTTCTTTTAAACCCGAAACTCGGATTACGATGAAACCTTTTCAAGGATGTAAATTAAGGTGTCGCCGAATGTTGCTCTCATAACGTTCGTCGTCCTAAAATGCGTCCTTCTGCGGCTTTTCCGGAAAACAGCAGAACCTTTCAGAAACCGCCAATGTGTTTTCATTTGTTTTCTTAAAAACGACGAAGCAGGGCGAGTTTTCGTTTATAAGTTATTGCGGAAAAAAATGAAAGAACCAAATGGTTTGGTTTCACTGCCTGCTGCCGGAGCGTCACTGGCCGCGGCTGCACCCCCCTGTGCCGGCTCACAGACATCATCTCCCTGTCGGGCGGCGCCGCGGCGCTGCAGGTGCTGGCGCCGCTGTTGGCGCAGCCGCCCCTGCCGCGGTCTCCGGGCGGTCGCGGTCCGTCTTCGGGGTCTGGCTGCTGGCCGCCGTGGTGGTGACCGCCGCCTAGCAGGGCCGCGTGCTCAGCGTTCTCACCGTGCCGGAACCCGCCGCCAACATCAACAGCCCGCGCAAGCTCAACGGCAGCGGCCTGCCCGTCTACAACGGGCACTAGAGATCGTGGAGTCCGATTACTCGTTCTAGGGTGAAGGTTTCAGGAACTCACTCAACTAACGCATCCGATAACTGTAAAAATATCTATCGTTACATTACGACAATCTTCTGGCTAAATCTGAAAAACGAAAGAGTTGTCACAGGCGATGTGACGATTAGAATACGAATTATACGAAATATTTCTACTCTGACAAACCGAAAACCGTTTCCTGTGTTAGTTTGACGGTGTGTGACGATTTATTCGTTTTACGAATATGACGTAACATGACGAGTGAATGTCGTGAAGTAACAACATGTTCGGCCGATTGATGAATCGTCACAAAAATTGTCATTTGACGATCAAATTTTACAGTGTCTATGACTCAGATCACTCAAGTGAACACCCTAAAAAACATCTGTTTGAATTAAGCATATTTGAGATTCTTGCTGTCAGTTTCTTGAATCAAGCATGCGCATTTAGAACAATGCTGGAATCAATCATCGAGCTAAATGCCTAACCTTGATTCAAGAAACTGACAGCGACAATCTCAAATATGCTACATTCAAGCCGATTTTTTTGAGAGTGAAGCGATGCTAAACTATGTTGTCTCTAATGAGTGAGGAATATCGCTGTACGCTCTCCAAGGCATCATTTAGAACTATTCCATTAACGATCAGCCCCTTCGACTTCCTGGCATGGTTTGTGTCGACCCTTGCTCCAAATAAAATGGTCCGTTTCGGTATATGACTCTATTCGGATAATTCTACGAGATTTCAGTGTTCCCGAGCCATAGCTGAAGCAGCCCCGGGAACAATGAAAGATCGCTAGAGATCAGTAAAAACTGTTTGGTGAATAGAGAATCCAGAGCAATGAAGTTCAATATGTTATTTTTAATGGAAGTTTTCGTATTTTATGAGAGCACATAACTTACAAGAAGCCTTTCTGCAACACGAAGTTATTTCCTGGGCTCAGACCCTCAGTAGTTGATCGATTAGTATGAAGGATTATATTTGACATCACATTTTCCCACAATGTGCAAACACCCAGTGTTGTCAAAATGAAACACTTTCGGCATTTCTTTATTCCAAGGTCCAAATGGTGCAGAATGATTTTAAAAAAACACACGCATTGATGTGGTTATGACTGCTTCAGCATGATTTAGCCAGCAGCTTTTTCCAGGAAGGGGGGGAACCACCTCCTTAACTGCGACAATGTCGAACATCGCCGCGAAGGGCGTCGATAAAACAGTTAAAATGGTGCGCGAGGAAACGGAGTAAAACGGAGTAGCGTTACCGTCTCACCCCGAACTAGACTTTTTGTTTTTATAAAGCAAGTACTCCTACGGTAAAATCCAAAAATCTGTCTTTGAAAATTGTGCGTATCATTGCCACAAAGACGTCTGTCAAGTTTCCACATTCGAAACATATCACAAACTCGCAGAGAAAAGTCTTGAAATTCAGTTTTCTCACTCTACCCACATTGGAGAGAAAGGGGTGGAGCTAGCCTGGTCCGGCTCGTCAGATGGCTGTCTCCGTCATCTATAGTCCTTTTCAGTTCTACGGAAGATAGTATGCCTTCCTCCTTTATATTGGAGCAGCCTTCATTGTTGATATGCTGAGCCGAGGCGGGGGCAGCCCGGCGCTACGAGGGTGTCAACTCTAGCGTTCGAACCGTTTCGGGGGACACGAGTACGCACATCACGGTAAGAGGCGTAACCCTCGAGGGGTCCCTCACTAGAGACAATCCGTGCACACGCCTCCACACAACCTTTGACAATCCACACATTCCGTGACATTCCACAATCCCTATGAATGGTTGATATAAGCCAAAAATGCTCCTTTTGCAAGCACGCCCCTCCCCCCCCTGGAAGGTAGGCCATATTCCTAAAAAAATAAGGGTCACCGCCGAGAAACCGGCGCACTTAAAGGACACCTTGACGACACAATCCTTAAGAAATTTACCCACAATCCGGGGCAACCCCAGACAATCCACACACTCTCACAATCCTGTGTACACTTCTTCTGGGAGTAAGGGACCCCTCAGCAACCCTCACAGCGAAGCATGGAAGATGGCTTTGCTTTGCTCATTCCTCTTTTCGTGGTTGATTCGAAACTGGTAATGTCGTTCTTGAATTACCGTCAGTTTTACACATTTACACTTCCGGAGCCTCCGAGGTTGCAGCTCAACGACTGTCCCTCAGTATGAGGAAGAAGCCCGTGATCAGAATGTCGTAGAGGCTGGGAAATCTGACAACTCCAGTACTGATCAGGAACGAAACAACGGCAAACCGCCTGCTAAGAAGAAATCTAAGAAATCTGATGTCTCTTCAGATGAATATGTAAGTGCTAAGTGCTATTTTTATAGCTGATTTACAATTTACTTCTTCTGTGCTGTGTCGTACCAACTCATCTTCATTTTCTACTTCCCCGCCCTTCGTCTGTTGAGTTCAGGTGAGCGGCAGGAAGGCTGAGATTACAGATAAGCTGTTATGGCATGAAATACGTAACTTCCAATGACATAGCTTCAATGTTTCTTTGTGTTTGGTTTAAATTTTTGGCTGTTTGTTTTTGAAATACACTGGCGACAAGGTGGGCGTACGGTAAACCGCGTCTTGGCGGAACGGGCTTCGCTCATCGCGAATCACCGTTCTACCACTCCACGCCTGGCGCACACCTACCTTGGCCTGCCGGCGGCTGTCTTCTGACGAGCAAGACACCGCGGGGCGAATCAGTCTGTAGGACGCCCTGCGGGCGTCGCTGTTTCCGGACGGTCGCAGATACGCTCATGTTCTGGCAGCCGGACTTACACTGACTTTTCGTTACAAATGCCGCTCAACCAGTCCTAGCCTAACTCATCGGCCTGAGTCAAGCTTACCCAGGCCCCCACTGACCTAATCGAGCGTAACTTACTGGGGTCGCTGATCCGCCCCTCACTGACAGGCGCACGTCGCATACTCATCTCATCGAACCGGTGGATTTACAATTTTAAACCACTTGTGAAAATTATCTTGGAAACCGCGTAGGCTGCGGTGCCCCTGAGACCCCTGAGGGGAAGTTGACTCTGTTATGATGCAAGAAAGATATGGTGCAAATTTGAGCTCCTTACGTCTAACCGTTCCCGAGAAATCACGCGGACAAACAGACATAACATTTTTGACCCAGTCGGTCCAGGGCTGAGATCCACAAGAGAAAAATATCTTTGTGTCCAGGGATGTAGTCTTCACTGATCTACTGCATTACCAGTACAAGAATCCGCATCGAAACAACTGCAAAATCAAGTTCTAAGGGGCCACACCACATGCTCATGAACAACCCCGTGATCTTGATATTAAAAATCTGCAAGACGTGCCCGAACTAACAAACGAGGATGAACCAATGGACATTGACCCTCAAGAAAACCAAAACCAAGATCAACATCATGTGGTAGACGACTCAAATGAAGTCACTCACCCAGTCAATGATCCTAAAACATACAATCTGTGGAGGAAGAGCACAAAACCACCATTCCGACTATGAGGTAAGGGAGAGTGGGGCACAATGGGACATGGGGCACTATGGGACACCTTCAAATTTGCCGCCTTGTGCTACTGGCAGCGGCTGCCAATACCGATGGATGACGGTGGTGGTCGTCGCTGTTGTTGAGCCGAGGCGGCAAGTCCGGCGGACCAACCTCTTCCGGAGGGGAGCGTTTTAAACATTCTTCGTGCAAAAAAAGAGGCGTAGTAAATTATTTCGTTTTTTTTTTTATTTTTGAATTGCACGAAATGTAGCGGTCCGAGTCGTACTTTAATTGAATATTATACGAGCTTGGCCCTTCGGACATGCATGCATGAGCGTCGCCGCATCGCCGCGGCTTGAGAGGTCAGGGTGCCAGAACGCGACGAGTGTGAGGTGCCACTCAGTACACAATGGGACAGGGCTGCGTGGGGTACAGTGGGACACTCGGTTTAGTGTCCCGTTATACCCCAGAGTGTTTTTCTCACTTGTGAATGATAGTTTTCGTATTATTAAATGTGTTTTCAGCCATTTTAGGGAAAATGCCGCGGCCAAGTATATTTTTATTTGATTTTAGGAAAATGTCACCTGAAAGCCATTATATTTTTTATTTTAATTTAAGGCAAATGTGACTATGAAAGCCGTTTTGTTTCTACTTTAAAATGTTAAATAAAACATATTCCAGCTATTTTAGATTTTCTTTAGCCGCAAAATACTGTATTATCAGTGAAACAGTAAGTGTCCCATTGTACCCGGTACCCGGGAACAATGGGACAAATGCTGCAACGTGTTTTTTTTATTTTTTAAAGGCAACGGAGGAATCTACGTGTCTCAAATACTATTAAACAAGAAAGAGGACACACCAAAGCATATGCCCGGCACATTTTGATTTATTGATCTCCACCAGTCTTGCAAAGAGAGGCCTGAGAAAAAAAGTGTCCTATTGTGCCCCACCCTCCCTTATGTTGTCCAAATGTAGAAACTGCTCTTCCTTATGACCAGTGCATCAACGACCAGAAATGGGAAAAGGACATAGATGAAGAAAAAAGGTCACTACAAAGGAACAAAACACGGGAGTTGGTAGACAAAGATCTTGCAAAAGGAAAACAAATTATTTCCAACAGATGGCTCTTCAAAGTGAAAGAAGATGGCACACAAAGCCAGACTGGTGGCAAGGGGGTGTGAACAAGATGCCCTTGATTTCAAGGAAACCTTCAGTCCTGTTTTTTTTTTTTTTCATACGCTTTTGTTGGTTGGCCCGAAGGCTCCAACCCCCGCTCAGCCCGAAGGCTCCTCAGGGAGTGGGAATGGTAAAGCACAGTGTTTAGCATTTTGGAAATACTATGGCGTATGGTTCAGTCCTGAGGTGGCCTTCCTAAACGGAAATTTGGACACAGAAATCTTCATGCAAGTGCCAGAAGGATATCTTGAAAACAAAGTATGTCGTCTCAAGAAAGCTTCATAGGTCTTAAAACAAGCACCGCGTAAGTGATTGATGAGACTCTGCTCTTACCACCCTTGGCATGTCGCAACTTACAGCCGACAAATGTGTATATAACAACGATGCAACACTATAGCTGGCTGTACGTGTTGACGGGATAATCCTAAGCAGCAAACCAGCCGAGATAGATAGAAACCTGAATCATCTACAAAGTGAGATTGAGATCAAAATCCAACAGGCCAATCTCGGAATTGAACTCACAACATCAGAGGTCTCTATGCATCACAAGAGAACTATAACAAGAAGATTCTTCAAAAGTTGCAAATTGCAAAATTGTCCATACCCACATGGAAACAACCAAGACAGAGGAGGAATGCTCCAACAGCTTTTACTGCCATTGGGGACATTGAGGGGGACATTGTCAAGAGGCAATAGTCGGTTCAAACCACAGCTAATCGGATGGGGTGCAAATGGCTCGCATCATGTTTGGGTTAAAAATGAACTGAAGTGGTCGAAAATTTGAAATTGCTATGTGCGCGTCCGCGCCAGTGCGTGACTTTTCTGGCTTCTGACACATTTTAAATGTGCGAAACGACTTCGAACGTCTTTGGCAACTACATTTTCTGAAAGCAAATTTCATTGTGAGTTTAAAAACACCCCCTTGCTTCATTTTGGTGCAGTTTTATTGGATTTCTGAAATGTTTTCTGATGGCCGGTGACAGCGCCAGCCGCGGTGCGCGGCGCGCATGGTTTCACGGCCCGTCCCGGCCGTCGCGGCCCCCCGCTTGAACGAAATACCAATTCTGCATTAGCTAACCCTTAAGTTTGATCAACAAGTTGAGTTCTCTAAGACCCTTTCAAACACTTGTGCCTCAATACTTACTTGAGATTTAAAATATGAACTCCACACTTGATTTGACTTCGGTTTCGGCGAAACAAGCAGGTTCAAACAAGAAACAAAAGACGGTTGGACAGGGCGGTGCCCCTTCACTCCCCCCCCTCCCCTCCCCGCCCTTTCCCTGGACTAACCCCCGCCTTGGTCTTCCCTTACACTCCGCAAGTTTTCTTACACGACCACCAAGTGGCTCCCAGTACATCGCTTCGGTTAAGATCGGGAAAGTTCGGAAAATCGTCGGATTTCGAACCCGAACGCATACAGCGGGTTCGCTTTTAGAACTCGAACCGAACACCGTGAGTTCGGTTCGACCACATTTTCGAACGGTTCGCCCATCACTACAAGTTTGTGGAATTTTTAACTTTTGAGATTTGGCGTGGGTATCGGTTAGAGAATGATTATAGTTATACCGATAATAGTCATAAAATAATTTATCGTACAAAGCTACTTTGTTTCCAGAAATTAGATGAGCCATTCTTTGATGTTCTCAATCTGAAGCACGTGATCTTATAAGGTAAAAAAAAGGTGAAATCACGAAGTTCTGCGGCAAATTCTTACTCACTCTTCGTGATTTCCTAACCATGCACCAATGCAAAGCAGCAATTGACATTGCTATTTTTCGATCCGGATTGTCACAAATCATATGAATTTTGAACTGTATTAGCCAGATTGCTTAAGGCATTCAAGGATACTTCCCTCTAAACATTGTACAGTGACAAAAAATGAGACACCCTAAAACCAGCAAAATTTGACTAACAACACATAGTTTTTTTCTTGACTTTCTGAAGACCTTCGACATTACTTTTACCAAGTTTTCTTTCGTGCAAACCCAAAACTTTTTTATCCATATGAGGACCGGCATGTGCAGACAGATCAAGGGCCTCCTAATCTCCGGATGTATGATGCTGATAGAGCGTTGCCACTTCATGACAAACGTCACGTGTCAAGCGAAGAACATTGAGTGGGTGCAGTGAGCACCGGAAAGTCTATTAAGTCTTCTTATTTTATTTCAACTAATCGCCGTTAGAAATATGGCGTGTGTAGTCAGGGGAATGTAGGCCGTGACCTCATTAGTAACATAGGATTCGCATCCGAAAGGATCGTATGAAGTAGTCAGCCGGCGATAAGCAAAGACCTGACTCCTTCCCAAACTCCAGAATGCTACGTGCCTGTTGGGAATCATGTTTGGGATCTTTGCGTTCCACCCTGTGGGCTTGCCGTGTTATACCGCTCTAATTAAAGCGACTTTTTACGCGCCTGACGTCACTCTATATCTTACTCAGTGTAAAGGCTCACTCATTTGGGAAAACCGAATCAACCGCACTAAAATTGTACAACACACATCACTCAGTATGCAGCAAGAAAAACAGCTTTTTCCCCCCCTGAATGTGAACGATCAGACAGCGAGTTAGATTACCACAAGATTATGTTGAGACATCTCAATCACTGCACAGATTACAGAAGCGCTCCTTGACTTGTCTGTCTGATGCAATCGGCCTTCCCGAGGGCTATATAACGGAGTGCTTGGGGCCCTACGACACTTGGGATCTTCTATCGGTGAGTACCACATTCAACCGAACCAGCCGCAAAGAGCATACAGTGATGTGCACATCCGGGACGAAGGATCTGCGGTGTATCTGTACTTCGAAACCGCAGTTGAAGCACAGTGAATTGTAGTTTCAATACAGAAGAAACTTCGACTTTTCCGGACAAACTAGTTTATTTGTACTTCAACTGTTGTGCTACAGTTTAATGAACTGCTGCGTGGTTTCAACTGTATTTTCTAAGCAGATCCGTTCCAGATGATGGCAAATAATGTCCTTTTGTGTATTTTTACCACAACATGTAACGTTATTGAGGACGGGCGACGCTAAGTCCGGATTTGAAGGATCTAAAATTAAACTGTGGTAAAGCTGTATATTTTGTACGATTATCCTTAGTTTTAATTTAGTTTTCGGACAGAATAGTTTCTTACCAATACAGTTTAAGTCCAGCACAACTGCAGTTAAACTACAGTTTACTGAACTACAGTTTAAACACTGGGTGCAACTGTACTTCCTACAGAGATCCTTCCACACGATGTCGTTTCGGTCTCAAATCGAGAAAAAAACTAAGTGTAAGCACTTACGCACTCCATGGAGCAGTGTCACTTTTACTGTGTTTCAACGCGGCACTGGGCCGGCAATTGCACTCTTTTTCCCTACTGAGGGGTGGAAAGGGTCGCGGGTTGCCGTACCTTCAGGAGTTTCATTAACAGCCTGACAGAACCAAGACAAGCGTTGGTTGCTCACCGGATTGAAGGGCTGGGGGCTCTAGAACTGAAATTATGTTTGTCTTTCATGCAGCAAGTAATCATGAAGGTCCTGATTGTCCTCGCTGCCGTCGTGGTGGCCGCCTGCGCCGCGCGCATCTCTGATGCCGAGGTCAAGAGCCAGTTCGAGAGCTTCAAGGTTCGTGATTTTTGAATCTACTATTTGGAAGTTGGAACGATCGTCCCAAAAATATGCAACGGCAAAATGTTGGAGGAAACAGTGATAACCACCACAATGTCTTGTGACACATGATTTTAGTGACGGTCACAGATGGATCCTGTTCTGTGATGATAATCACAATTTTGATGAGACGATCGTCACAAATTTTGTCAGATTAATGATCGGCACCTATGTTATGTGGTAAACGTCACAATACATTGCGACGGATATTGTATGGTTTGCAATAAATTTTGCAAGGTTTTGTACGCGAAATGTTGCAAAATCAAATGCAGTTTCGTTCTTGTGTAGCCACAAAATAAACTAAATACATGCCGCTCCACTCTACGCTGCTTAGTGCGAGGAGTGCTATACTACTCGGGTACACGACACATGCTTGACCACGCTATCACCGCATGTTCACAGCTCAAGCACGGCAAGACATACTCCTCAGAGGCTGAAGAGCTCTACAGGAGCAAGATCTTCAAGGAGAACCTGATCAGGATCAACGAGCACAATGAGCGCTTCCACAACGGTGAGGTCACCTTCACTGTCGGCGTCAACAAGTTCGCTGACATGGTAAGCACAAGGGCAGGAGGTGCTTGACATCGATAAGGGTTTGCTATCGGCATTAACGATACCACTCGATTTCGCAGCACCTGCACGAAATCGTCGAGGCCAGGAACGGCCTGAACACCACCATGAAGGTCCGCTCCGAGCAGGTCCACAAGGCTCCCGCTGCCTGGCCCTGGAGCAAGAAGGTCGACTGGAGGAAGAGCGGCATCGTCACCCCCGTCAAGGACCAGGGCAACTGCGGCTCCTGCTGGTCTTTCAGTGCCGTGAGTAGTTCTCCGGACGTGTGGACAGTGTGGGCTCCTCCTGGGGGCACCTCATGCTCACCCTGCAACTATTCTGCAGACCGGTTCCCTTGAGGGTCAGCTGGCCAAGAAGACCGGCAAGCTGGTCTCCCTCAGCGAGCAGAACCTGGTTGACTGCACCAACAACGAAAAGTACCAGATGGACGGTTGCGAGGGTGGTCTTATGGACTCCGCCTTCCAGTACATCGCTGACAACGAGGGTATTGACTCCGAGGAATCCTACCCCTACACCGCTGAGGTGAGAATAGATGAAGCACTTTTTAAATGTCAGGGCGAGGGCGACGTTTGGCCGGATCGTCTCAAGTCCTGTATCCCTCGTTCGCAGGACGGCACTTGCGTCTACGACGTGAAGAACAAGGCCGGTTCCGACTCTGGCTTCAAGGATGTTGGTGCCACTGAGAAGGACCTCCAGCACGCCGTCGAGACCGTCGGCCCCGTGTCCATTGCCATCGACGCCAGCCAGTGGTCTTTCAACTACTACACCAGCGGTACGTCGATCTGAACTGCGTTTGCAGGAGTTGCGTTGCTGCGGGAAACACCTGAACAACACAGGAGTTCAGAGGACGAGCTGGCAGCATTCCGTGATTTCTTGCCTTATCGACAGTTTCCCAATTTCAACAATTTTGATTTCATTTGATTCCAGGTGTCTACTACGATGCCAACTGCAAGAACGGCCCCAACGATCTTGACCACGGTGTCCTCGCCGTCGGTTTCGGCAGCAACAGCGGCTGGGGCAGCGACGACTACTGGATCGTCAAGAACTCCTGGGGCGCTGACTGGGGTGAAAACGGCTACATCAGGATGGCCCGCAACAAGAAGAACGCTTGCGGTGTCGCCACCATGGCCAGCTACCCCCTCCTGTAAGGTCCCCTGCGTGGGAAGTAAGTGGCAGTCCATCTAGGCCACTGGGTTTGAAATGTGTCTGAAGCGATCAATAAACGTTTCACTGCCGCCACACTCATATTGTTGTCCGTGTTGTTTTTTTTTTTTTGCGTTACCTCCTTTGGAGGTTCTTCGAAGTTCCAGCCCGGTTTGCCACTCTGAAACGGTCCAAAACTCCTCGTAAAGATCCCACGCATTCCTTTTTTTACAAAACTACACCGGACGAGCGAAATACAAACAGTTTTCAAAGCAAAACTGAGCTCTTGGTCCTGTAATACACTGTAAGAAACGTTTCTGGAAAATTCGAAACAAATTTCGATTCCATTTTTTGGGGGGAAACTTTCAACATTTTTTCGGAAAAGTCCAAGATATGTTTTTAACACGTTTGATATGATTCCCGTACAATTAATAACTGTTCTATCCACAAAAAATCCTGTTACTATATTTAAGAAAAATCCAAACTTAGTTGTTTTTTTTAGATTTCCTATCCCAAATTGTTTGGAAATTTCCAAAGGAATTTCTTTCAGTGTAGGCTAGATGCAAAGGGACAAGTAAATTTGTAATTTCCCTTTCACGGAGCTCGAGGGCGGGGGAAGGGCGTAGACTTGATTTCACGCGCAACGCCATGCCGACTCCGCTCTTGCCCTGTGCGCCGGGGGCAGCCACCCTGTGTCATGTGCCTTATCGTGTGCGCGGTTCGCTGCAGGCATCTTGCAAAAACACGTTTCGCGTGACGAATGAATCGGGTCTCTGCGTGCCGGCGGCCGGGCCTCGCCTGTGATGTCAATGGCGGGTGCGTCGGCAGCCTGCGCTTTCTGACCGCTGCCGAGTGAGAGAGGGCGCTCGCAACGACTCCAACTCCAGTCTATGGGTGGTAATCGAGCGCACACCAGTCACACTGCATGATTGTTCGTCTGCAATTAGCCTCAGTTGGTTGATCTGCGAAACACAATGCATGGCCTTTTCAGCACCATTCTCTGTGGAGGCGTTTAGAAAAGAATACTGTCCCACTAAGTGGGACACTGGTAGGCCCGAAGTTTTGCACATGATTAGGCATTTTGTAGGTTTGTAGATACTGTCTCACTCTGTTAGACACTGGCAGGCCCGGAGTTTCGCACGGGTTTGGGTTGGTTACGTTACCGCCTATTTATGTTTTATCAGTTTATTTAATTTTATTTTTTTTAAATTGAAGGATATTTGAAGGTTTGTATTAGTTTTGTAATGGAACGGGACAGTTTTAAAATTTTGGTTTTATAGTAACGGTCAGTGCACCGCTTTATTCTCATACGCGGGCCGCCCAGTGCTGGCCTGCAAGGTTCCCTGCAAGGTCCCCGCCCGGCTATGCCCGGCGGCCCGACAATGCGGGCCTCGCTCTGAGTCTCGGGTCCCTTGGCTTGTGCGTACTCTAGGGTAGAGGGGAGGCGTAGGGTCCCACCGAAACGGTCCTCCTGCCTTGAGTCGCCGCTCTCGTAGCCGTGGCTCGGCCAGGCCCCGGCTCGGCTCGGCACATCGGCAATGGGTACCCGGCAAGGGCTGCGCAACAAAAAAGAAGGACGGAAGATTTGGTGGTGGTCTAGAAAAGGATGGAATGGCGGATGCAGCCAGCTGACGAGCCGAGCGGGGGTAGCTCTGTCCCTTTCTTTTGCCATTGGATGGAGCGAGATAGCTGAATTTCAAAAGCGTTTTTACGCTAACTGTTACACTTTATAAGTATAAAAGTTGGTTTGCTGTACTTGCCCAGTCACCCTCGATATTTCTGTTAGACGGATTTTTGATTTTTTGCCTCGTTATCGATCTACTGCAAATGGCCCTGTGGACCATAGATGCGCGTATAGTTGTGTCCCTTTCTTTCGCCATAAGAAGAAGTGAGATAGCTGACTTTTAAATCGATTTTTCGGCCACTTGGAAGCCTTTTCAGTGTCAAAACACGTCTGCGTGCCCTGCAAAAGTATCCTGCGTCCATGTGCACAGTTTCAGAAAATTCTTATAGAGGGCCATAAGGGCAATGCTTAAAAGAAAAAAAAAGTCCAATCGGGTCAGACGATAAGGCAACTCCGTTTCACTTCGTGCCTAAAAAAGTCATTAATTAGCAGCAAGTGCTGCTAACCAAAGTAAATGGCTGACCCGTGTTACGATAAGGGGAATATCGGGTATTGATTACTAGTTTAGGTGGTTCAGTTCAGTATGGAATGTATTAAAGACAGACAATAGCACGGCTAGGTGGTCAGGAAGATGTCCGCCCTGCACTCACCCACCGGAGCATCCGCTCTCGATCGGTGTCCAGTCGCATCTGCCCGTCGATTTACGCCGCGAGCCGCCCGAGGGCTACCTGTGCTACTTACGCAGGCGCTCCGCGACGGTTTGCAAACTGGGCGCGCAGTGCGGGCTGTCCCCAAAACTAGGTTGTGGGTGCTAACACCCATTTTCCGATAAAAGTCGTTAGTCATTATAAAATGATAAAAACCATTTTAAAATGGCTTAAATCAGCCAGAAAGTCATTTCCAACTGGTTTTGTCATATTAGAATTGCTAATCATCGATGATCTTGCCATTTTAAAACAGCATTTTATGTTGTTCTCCAATAGCCGTAACCATTTCCAGAGCAGCCGTTTTGAAATTACTTTTTTTTTTTACAGTGTACAGTACTGATTCTACGGGGTTTCAAAGGCTGCCCGGATTTGTTGGTCTTAAAATTTGCTGTATAAAGTTTCATTTTCGGCTGAGCGGTAGCGAAGCCCTTACCCGACTAGGCCAAAATGTTTTGTCCGTCTGTTTGTCCGCGCGATTTCTCGAGAAGCTCAAATTTAAATTTCATCTTTCTTCCATCATACCAGAGTCAACCTCCCCTCAAGGGCACCGCAGCTCAAGCGGTTTCTAAGATAATTGTTAAAAGTGGTCTAAAATTAAAAATCCGGCGGTTGGGTGAGGTCAGCATGCGCCATGCGCATCACTATAAAAAATATATTGGGAATTCCTGAAGCCCTCCGGAAACTTTTTTACTAACTGATCCTTCGTTTTTTCCCAACGTATGTTATTTTGAGATTCACTCTGCTGAGAGCAAAACTCTGCAGCAGATTCGCTAGAGGACACATTACCTTCTACAATAGCCACAATATCATACCGCATGGTAACGCACACTCCCAGTGATAAGTGATTTTATCTGGCGAAATCCTGAAGGTTCTCTGGAAATTCCCAAAGGACAGTCGGAAATAAAATTACCAACTGATCCTTCGTGATTTCCCAGACATTTTTTTAACAGTGATGTCAGGGAGGGGCGGATCAATGATTTGAGTAGGTTACGCTCGTTTAGGTTAGGTTAGTGGGGGCTTGGGCAGGCTAGGCTCGGGCAGGTAAGGGTCGGTTAGGTCTGGAGAAATCGCGCGGACAGACAAACAAACAGACCAAACATTTTTGGCCTAGTCGGTAAGGGCTTCGCTACCGCTCAGCCAATAAAGTTTTTCGTTAGTTTCCGACGTTATGGCTTTCCACTTTAACTCAGCCAACGACTGCGGTGGTTGTCGATTCATATTCGCAAGTAGCAGGAGGTCTCGACATGCATCAAACCGCTTTATTCCTTGTTTTATTAATTGCTATGTGTGACTGCGATCCTATTGCGGTAAGTGCAATATTAGTAACGCGCAGGTAGTGTCGCCCGAAAAGTAGGCAAAAAGTTGCTCAAATACACAGGTGTAATGTTTGTGCTCACATCCATCTGCCAAACACCCAGTCAAAGCTGTTGTTTCCCTAATAGGCAGGCGGAGGTAGGCCCCTAAATTACACCCGTGTACTTAAGCGCATTTTTGCCTACTTTTGTAGCAACCCTGCGTGCATGCACTGACGCTATATTCTCACTACACCGTAATTCATACATTTAGATTTATTACACAATGCCAACGGTTATCGAATTTGCAATACTCCCCTTCTTTCGTAATGGCAAAATTATTTTAGATTACGTTTCATTCTTGAGGCAGTGACAAGAGTGAAACATGTTACGATAGTATTTCCTGGTAGCAGAAGTTGATGTTTTGTCAAAGTTAAATTGTCGACGCACTTTTCGTTTTTCTTATCTGTTGATTTATACCGTGAAGCCGTGAAGGCCAACGCTTCCTAGATTTTTGCGATTCCGATTCGATTTTGTTGACAAATTCAAAAGAATCCAGGAAGCGTTGGCCTTCACGGCTTCACAGTCTAAATCCACACCACTTACAGGATGTAGCTATCTCAGGCATGGGACGATAAATATGGTTCCACTGTTCCACTGTTCCAGGGACCGTACCGCATCATACCAGATCACTTTGAGAAGTGTCCTCTAGAAATGAGGCCGCAAGGGTTGACCTACATATTCAAGTACCATGGCATAAGAGATCGCAAGAACCCCGACATTTGGTACTACTCTTGGAACGGCACTACATTTTTCACTGTGGACGATGCGGACTCGGTGTGTTACTACTCGGCATTAAGTTGTGCTACTCGTCGAGTGGGCAGGCTGCACGGCTCCTGAGTAGCCCAATATTTGGGAGTAGCGCTTACCCTTTCGTGTATAGTCTGGGCTACTTGTAAGGTTTTTGATGTGTATGGCGTTATAGAAAAATTGCACCGTTTGTATTAAAACTTTGGATGGAAAGTCACGTAAGTTTTCTTCATTTCCCAGGTGTGAAATTGACACTCAACGGTTAGGATTTGAGGTGGCGATTTCAATTTCCTTTTAGGTGGGGAAGAAATTATGATCAGACAGGGTTCGATTTTACACCCTTAGGCTGCAACGAAAGTGTATTAACCGACAGGAGAGTCTCAATGAAGACTACGATTCCCGCCCTTGTCTGAATCTTGTCGGTACACCTTCCAAAGGCTAAATCGATTTACCCGCTAAGGTGAAATTTCTCTATGACTCCAAAAAAGCTTGATATTTCTACCAAAAATTTTCAAAGTGGACATGTATGTAAATCCCTGACTGAAATTATCACATTCATGTTTTGAGACAAGCGTGGGTCCTTTCTCTAGGTGGATTCACGCTCGGCGACAATTCCTGGAGCGACAGCTGGGCGACAGGTAGCGACAGTTAGCGACACGTACAGTCGCCCAAAGTTCCCGGGTCGCTCTTCGTGTGCCGTGGGAACGATTTCTGCAGTTTTAATAGTAGGCAAACGGCAGTTCCTTAGAAGCAACGCCCTTGCGACCCCTGTCGTTATCCTTTTCTTGTCCTTTCAGTTCGATACTTCTTGAAGAGGTTCGTTGAGTGGGACAGAGCCGCCCTCTGGCGTCGGGAGGGAAAAATTCATATCTGCGACAGTTCGCGACAGCTAGCGACAGTTAGTGCGACACCTCAGCGACCCTGACGTCACCACGTGTCGCAAGTAGTTTCCCATTGGCTGGACGCCGGTCCGAGGGTGTCGCGGAGTGTCGCCCAGGTGTCGCGCTCTCACTGCCGATTAGGTTATGTCCGCCCTGTCGGTCGCGAGCTGTCGCGAACTGTCTCAGATTTGAATTTCCTCCCCCTTCCCGCCAGTAGGTGACTCTGTTCAACTCGATGCTTCTCTCGGAGGCCTGCCGTGCTGAAGCGACAGAAAAGATGACGACAGGGATCGCAAGGGTGTCGATTCTCATGAGCTGCCATTTGGCTCCTCATAAAAGATCAGGAATCGCTCCTACGGCACACGAAGAAAGGCCCGAGAACTTTCTGCGACTGTACGTGTCGCTACCTGTCGCCCAGCTGTCGCTCTCGAAATTGTCGCCGAGCGTGAATCCACCTTCTGGAATGCTTTGGTGTCTGTTTACCATCAGATGGAATTCAACATAGCATCTTGGAGCTCACGCGGCGGCTGGAAAGACAACGCGTTCGTCTTCCATGTCCCCCGGGCTTGCTTTACGTTCAAGACCTGTGCACCGGACCTGTGGCACAAAGTTATGTTCGCCATATTCGACGACCGCGAAAGGAATTGCCCAGTCCCTCCGGTGAGTGAGAGTGGGCAGCGCACACCGCCCCGCCACGTCTATGCTTTTAATAAAAAAAACTGAAAAACACAAGAAAACTTCAGCACACGCACAGTCAGGAAACTAGCACCGGTGCCATTTCGACTCAGTTTATTACATTAACTTATAAATCTGGTCGAGACGCGATTTTCTAGAGCCAATCTTTAAAAATATTGCTCTGCCGACAATTTTTTGACGAATTGTTTAAAATAAACTAATTTTAAAATGGCTGCTCTGCAAATGGTTACGGCTATTTGAGAACAACATAAGATACTGTTTTGAAATTACAAGATCATCGATGATTAGCAATTCGAATACAACAAAACCATTTCGAAATTACTTTTTGGCTGATTTTAGCCATTCCAAAATGGTTTTATCATTTTAAAATGACTAACGACTTTCATCGGAAAATGGGTCAGCCATTTACATTGGTTAGCAGCACTTGCTGCTAATTAATGACTTTTTTTCTAACAGTGCGTAAGAGAAAATCAGCATTGTCTGTATTTTGTGTCCGTGTACATAACCTTGCATCACACATCAAAACTAGTCCATTTCTTTCCTCGGCATCCTTAATAAGTTGCAAAATGTTCATTCTATGATATCCTTATTAGTGGTTGTAATGATGTACAGGGCGACTACTCGTTCACTAATCTGACGACCGACTTCAACATGAAAACCCCACCGTCCTTCTACTACGGCAAGTGGAGAGCCACCGCTTCTCTCATAAAGACTGCCACTAGAGAGGTTATGGTTTGTATCCGTGCCTACGGCGCCACGGCACCTAAACTCCGCAGTGCTCCGACGTCTCAAAAGGAGAGGCCAGTGAGTGGTCCGGGTTTCACCGCGGAAGTCCACTAATGCCGTTCCACCATTGAAATCCGTTGTATTTCAAATGATTAAGACGGTCGTCGTTTTTCAAGCACGAAAGATAGAGGCAGTCCGGAACCTGAAGGCTCGCTAAGTACACAATTTATTTCATTTTCATACCAATGGTTGTGGTCTGTGTGTAGTCTATGTGTAGTCCACGTTTATGAATATGTATACATGACTGCTTAGGATTCACAGAACGAGACGTAATGATTGTCTCGTTCAAAGTACTACGGACGATTAAAAGAGTTAAATAAATTATTGCGTTTCTTAACGTGCTAGAGGGAGGGAGGGGGCGGGGTTTCTTCGAATACAATGGGACGGTCGGGCCCGGACCTAGCGGGGGGCACCTCGCACCATGCGAGTAGCTGTCCCCTCCTATTATACCATGCAGCACATGCGTAGAGGCTGGGTTGGGGGAAATATTTTTCCGGTGCTGAGGAAAGTCGTAGCGTAAGCCCAAAGTTTTAGTCGATTCTAGGTGTGTCAGAGCAGTTCATTATATTTTTGAACACAGCGACATTAAGTTAGGACCTTTAACTACTTCCTCGCCAAATTTGAAGTCGACACCTCAAACGGTTTAGCCACATCTTCAGAAGACGACTCAAAATCGGCCCGCAGAGGCGCAGTGGTCCTCTTTCCTTCTAAACTCAATCAGGGAGGGCTTTACCTGGCTGAAAATATTTACAAAATTAATCCAAATTTACCCCATGACCGAACCTGAATTTGAGCTTTTTAGCTTTCGTGCTGGTCTGTTGTCGAGGTCGTTGTCTGATGCCGGAGCGCCGCGAGGTGAAAGTCCCTTTTGTTTTCATCGTCACGCAGGTGCGCCGCTTCTGACCAATAACTCCACAAAATGTTCACGACCGGCACTGGTGTCGACTGAACCCAAAACTGGAGCGAGGTTTGCCAAAGTACTGTGTCAAATACAGCTGGATTCTAGCAATACACATCCATGACACTCTCGGACCGGCCTGCAGAACTACCACTGCCACCAAGCGACACGCAGCACCTTGCGACACTAAGTGACGTTCGGGTCGCTATGGTGTTACTGTCGCAGATTTGAATTTCCCTCCCCTTCCGGACGGCAGGGGGCGGCTCTGTTCAATTCTCAGCATCTCTTAAAGAACTGCCGCACTGAAAGAGCAAAATTGGACGACAGGGGTCGCAAGGGTGTTGCTTTCTCGGGATCTGCAGTTTGCCTGCTAATGAAACTGCAGGAATCGTGCCCACGGCTCACCAAGAGCGGCCCGGGAACTTTAGACGACTACGTTTCGTGTTACACTACAAAATATTTATCGACATTTGCGACAATCCTCTGGCTTGACCTTAAAACTAATGAGTCGTCACAGGGAGCGCTAATGATATTGTCTCCTGAATATTTCGTCTCGTGACGATTGAGCGTGCCGACATATCCGGGTGATTGTTGACTCGCAGAAATTCTCATCATTCGACGAAGAAACTTAGCGGTGTGGTCACCTGTTTCCAGGCATCTGTCGGTGTCGATTGTTCCTAAACGCCCTTATTGCGGCTACAATATGCAAGATTAGGTGCATGGGCCAATTCTTCGTGTTTTGCTTGTACGCGGATGGTCGCGGGAAGTGCTTGAAAATATTACTGCACAGTGCAGCAGCTGCATCGTGGCTGAGGGATTCATGAAGATCTATTTTGAACAAGATAATGTCCTTGATCCTGGGCCACTGAGGAGTGCAACGCGTGCGTACACGGAAAGAAGTACATTGGGTACACCTGCTAAACTTTGATGGCTAAATAAATTTTAGCTGCACCGTCTAAAATTTTGGGAGTCTTAATAAAAATTTTAGACAGTGATAAATATTTTAAGTACTGAAGCAAAAAAAAAAATAACCATCAAAGTTTAGCGGCAGTGCCAAAGTTTTAATTTTTATGTCCCAAAATTTCCCTCCGAGTATACTGTTGGGTATCGGCAGGTTTGGGGAAACAGCGATTTCTCGTGGCGGTTTTCGTTCTTGTGTTGCATTATCTTTTGTGAGCGTGAGCGAACTCCGTCGAAGATGAATCCTGTGAGTGAAAAATATACAATTAATGTTCACACCTTTGACTCGACACTGAGGACACAACGCATTAAAGTATTTGTTCTCCATAATGAACTACACAATGAAACTAAACTGAAGTTTTTATACAGCAAAGTACAGTTCCAGTGAAGAAAAGTGCTAGATAATCGAGACAAACTATTTCCACGTGAACAAGTAAGTTTAACTGCAACGACATTACAACTACACTTTGTGGAACTACAGTCTAGGAAGCGCAGGTTAAGCAGTGGTTCCATCGTAGATACATCTGACCATGATACGCCTACCTTGATGCACGAGATGTGATGAGACAGGGCCAATATCTCTGGATGAGTGCAATCAACCGACTGCTTCTGTCAGCAATTGCTGTTGTGGAGTTCCCCGTCTTTCTGTTTTGGCGATCCGACATGACTTCCTGGGTCACGCACGCCGTTCGCGACGACACATTCACCAGGCGCCACGTATCCTGTGACAGAAAAACCAGCGGCTTATTACAGAGGTCTCTGAGACTTACAATAACGCGTAACACTGTTTGAGCCGCGTTATTTTACTGTGTTACATCAGATAACAGGTTAAACTGAATTATGTATATTTATAATTGTAATTATAGAAACAATTATAAAGGATCCCGCGCTAGAGAGCTACAATGTTAGTTCACAGATCATAGTTCACTGAGACATACCACCCGTCCCAGAATCAACTGAGATTAAACTGTCGCAAAATTAAAAGTAAGGCTGCGGTTACAACTTTAACCCTCATGATATTTTGCAATGTTATGGTGAGTTATAGAGCATTGACATATAATCACTTATGCTCCCACGTTGTAACTGGGAAAAGAGAAAGCTCAGCATCCTCTGCATTAGGCATTAAGGAAAATCGAAGGAAATACAAATAAGGCAATTCCGATTTTCCTCTTGACGGCAGAGGCGGGAAAAGGCTAAATTATACTTAACGAAATGTTTTCAAGACGCTACGATTTGCCAGCGTATTACAATGAAGGATTGGGGATTGACTTTGTACGCAGGACCAGTGAGCTTTATACATCAATACAGAAACGTTGGAAATTCCCAACAAAACTTAGCTAATTATTTATTCGTAAATTTTCAACATACTTCGTTGAAGTTGATTATTATTTCGTTTCTTATTACGATATACACTTCAAATCATAAGGATGTGTTCGAAATTTGGACTCCTCACGCCTTTGCTACGGCTCATAATCGAGGAGTTCGGTGTGTAAATTCACAAAGATCAATTCTGATTTTTTTTTAACCGCATGATTTTGTGAAATCCGAAACCTTTATTGTGGCAGTGATTAGTGCAAACTTTGTGTCCAGTACAGGAGACAAAGCATTTAAGCGATAAGCCAGAAATATGATAGATGTAGCTTATGTTACTCACGTTGCTTCCTCGACCAATTGGGATCGTTCCAAGGCTGCACCTCAGCGGAAGCGAGGATAGAATACAGCAAAAACGCACCCATCAAGAGGAACGCCGTGCCCCAGAAGACCTTCCGCCACTGCCCAACATCATCCTGTGAAAACGCAAAGACTTTCTGTATTTTTCGAGCCGCCGCGTCAAAAATTGTCGGTACACGAAGTAATACTGCAAAAGATTGGCACGGTCGTTCCCTTACGGAACGGAACCTCCGTATGCTACGGTTCGGCAAAACTAAGGTTGCACCGGGTTTCAGTGCGCGTGATCCAAATTTTTTTTGGGTTGGATTAGCGACGGAGCAAGAAACCTGCACTAGCAGAAATCGAGAGAAGTCGACGAAATTTTGAGAACAAGCTCTTTACCCGCCCAAATTACCCCAGACCCAAGACATGGTGAGCTCTGGTTTCTGAGAAATGACCCCCGAGACAACTGCAAATATCGACGAAAATCGGCGCTTGAGCGTTTTGGGCTGTTTTAAGTCGTACATTCTGCCTACAATCTCTGAGGAATTTGACGTACTGATTCTGTGACAACGAATCCCACGAGGTAAGGACCCAGCGCGCCGAGCACGGCCGCCATCGTGTTGCCCACGGCGTATATAGGTCCGGCGTGCAACGGCGCCATGTCCAGGGCGTTCGTCTGCACCGCCACGAAGGTGGCGCTCATGAAACCCATCGACAGGCACATGAGGGTCACTGATGCTGTGATGGAACTCACGTAACCCATGAGCACCACACTCACGGAGATGCCCACACTCGCTGCGAGGAAGTCGACCCAGGGGTCGGCACATGATTAGATACGGCTACCACTTGGGGGGCGCACTGCAAATCAAATTGTAATGACGTCTCAAGATGGAGTCATATTTGAAGCATAAGTGTCAAATATGATGAAACATGACGTTAACGGTAAAATCCGACGATTCCAGTACGCCTGTTGACGTCGCCGGGTGTAACATTACGAAAAGTATAACATTGCGTCAAACTCTGAAACAGCAGCAACATATCTGCTGCTATATTTATGGGCTCTCTTCTGCACATAATTTATTCACAATCCGGGTTTGAGCGTTACGCACACGAAGTCTTCTACAATGACGTACATTTTGGTGCGTACTGATGTATAAAATTTCCTTATCGCAAATGTTGTACGTACTTCGTATTAATTTGTGCGTGGCAAATGGAAGTATATGTCAGAAAAGTTAAGAAACATGAGTTTGAAAAGTTTAGTGATGACTGTATGAGACGATATTTCATTCATGTCAGTTGCGTCAGCAGTTACAACAATGAACACGATTCTTAATAGGCATATCAAACGAGGCTCGAAAACGGAAGTAAAAGAAAAATATAGCTTCCAGAGCTAAAACAGAGGTAGGAGAAACTCCAAGGCGACCTGTGGCTTAATATCTTTCATCGTGCGATTCCACATAGTACCCGTTTCCGTTCAACAGTTATTCTTTTTCTTTTACTTCCGTATTTAAATCCTCGTTGGATATGTCCATTATAAATCACATCGAACTGATGAGACTATTAGAGGGGTGTATATATGAAAGCCAAACCTATGAGATTAAACAGCTTGCGAGTGTTGGTGGTGCTGAGTCGCTTCTGAACAACGGTGGTTGCCGCCGTGAAGCCTAAGCACGTAACGAAGCCGGTGAGGTACGGCAGGGAGGACAGCAATCCGTTCTACAAAGGGTAGAGAGAGATAAACATACTAACTTGACCGCACATACATGCTAAAAATTTGATACACCGAAAATAATTTTGCAGATATCGTTGCCTAAAAATGTGAACTTCATTCTTCGTTGATGAAAATGGTGCTGCCCCTCAAATTTGGACAAAACTGTTTAGTCAACGACGCGTCGTCATGCAGGTCGGTTTCCGAATGGTATCTTAGTTCAGTCAGGCGGGTGCTTCGGAGTGGAAGTCACCGTCGGCAAGACCAAATAGGGTATTCCGCTAAAACGCAGGCCGGATGTCGAGAAGAATTCAGGAATCACAAAAGCGGATCCAGTATGGGGGGGGGGGGGGCAGCTGTGGCCGCCGCAGGCGTCGGCCACGAGCCGACTGAAAAATTAGCGTGCCTTAAGCTCTGGCTGCTGGTGGTGTGTCACGACCATTTGGTAGGGTACCACGCGGCTCAAAGAGGTGTCTCTGCTGGCCGCGCAAAGAAGCTTCGCGGTGACCGGACCGTACCAAATTTGCACATCATCATCGAGAACTAAAGGACCAGCAAATTTTTCAGTCGGCTCGTGGCCGGGGCCCGCGACGGAGTTACTCTGCTGCGGTCCCCCCTAACTGGATCCGCTTTTGTGTTTCTTCTCGATCTCCGTTCCTTCCTGTTTCTTCTCGACATCCGATCTGAGTTAGAGCGGGATACCCCATTGTGGGCTGCGACATCAATTGGGTAGTCACCTCTTCAAGAGGAATGTTGAGGACTTTGGCCAAGTACGACGGTATTGTGCCGAGGAAGGTGAAGTAGGCCATGTCTTGCACTGACATCGTGATCCACACCATCCAGACTGGAACGGACGACAGCACATCCTTCCACGGTGTCGGGGGCGTTTCCTGTTCACATGGCACATGGTCATAGTTTTTCACTCTTTAAAAAAAAGTCTGGGAAATCACGAAGGATCAGTTGGTAATTGGCTGAGCGATAGCGAAGCCCTGGACCGAATGGGTCAAAAATGTTTTGTCTGTCTGTCTGTTTGTCCGCGCGATTTCTCGAGAACGGTTAGACGTAGAAAGCTCAAATTTGGACCACATCTTTCTTGCATCATACCAGAGTCAACCTCCCCTCAGGGGCACCGCAGCCCAAGCGGTTTCTTAGATAATTTTCACATGTGGACCAAAATTATAAATCTGCCGGTTGGGTAAAGTCAGTATGCGCCATGCGCCTGTCGTGGAGGGGCGGATCAGTGACGCGAGTGGGTTACGCTCGGTCAGGTTAGGTTAGTAGGGGCCTGAGTAGGCTAGGCTCGGGCAGGTAAGGGTAGGTTAGGACTGGTTGAGCGGCATTGATAAGAAAAGGCTGATGTAAGATACGTTCGGAAGGCAGAACATGAGCGTGGTTGCGACCGTGCGGAGAGAGTGACGCCCGCAGGGCGTCCTACTGACTTGCCCCGCAGGATCCTACTCGTCAAGTGGCAGCCGCCGGCAGGCCAAGGTAGGCGTGCGCCAGGCGTGGAGTGGCGGAACAGTGATTCGCGATGAGCGAAGCCTGTTACGCCACGACGCGGTCTGGCGTACGCCTACCTTGTTTTATTTCCGACTGTGAAAGAACCTTTAGGAATTCGCCAGATAAAATCACTTGTCACGGGGAGTATGCGTTACTTTGAGGTATGATATTGTGGCTATTGAGGAAGGTAATGTGTCCTCTCTTGAATCTGCTTTGGAGGTTTGCTCCCAGCAGAGTCAATCTCAATATGTCCTATGTTGGGAAAAAACGAGGGATAAGTTGGTAAAAAAGTTTCCGGAGGACTTCAGGAATTCCCGATATATTTTTAACAGTGTTGGGAAACAAGTTTCGTTAACGCGTAAAACGAGCGGTCCGTACCTCTAGACAATCATCAATGGTTTATACAAGGTGTTTGTTTTTCGAAACTTTTCTACTCCGAGAGCGTGAAGAAGGCATGTGGGGAAGTACTTTGATATAAGTCACTTGCGTTCGGAGATGAACAATCCGGCAGCTAGAGCTAGAGTTCTTGCACCGAGAAGGTAGGCAACCGCGCCGGGCGGCAAAAAAAGATCGGAAGAAACTGGGTGTGTTTCGAGACCTGCTCATATACATGCCACGGGGGCCAACAGTGCAAGGTTCCAAAGAGGGGTGGACGAGAAAGGTTGCCGACAATGATGGTTGGAGACTGGCATGTCAGCGATGCCACTTTCCTAATGAGGAAAAGGTGGACATCCACTGCGAGCGAATTCCGAGCTGCGCCATGTAATGCCTCCTACCGGCTGGGTGCCTGTCTCCCAGACGCCGAAATATTCATTTCCGAACCTAAGTGTCATATATTAAAGTACCACCCTGGATGCCTTTTCCACGCTCTCGATGTAGCAAAGGTTTAGAAAAAAACCACCGGACTAGAAGTGTGACATTCAAAATGAAAAAAAAAATCTACCGCCAGTTTTGAAGGCGATCATGATCATTTTTTGAACGGCCAATTTCATCCCCTTGCGACAATAAGCGTATCAGTACGACTATGTTGTTCCACATCGTCTGCCTTAATGAAACTGATGTCGGATGAGAACGTTTCAGACACATACGCGCTCGCTTTCAAAATAAGCTGCAAAGATGTTGCCAGTATACGACACATTTTTGAACAGTGAAGTTCCACTTAGGTCAAAAATCGTTTCGAGGGGAAGAGTGGTAGGAGGGGGACGTTCATAAACCACACAGCCATTCGCAAATAATTGGCCAGGTCACGGGGGAAAGGGGCGGGGGGCTGAGATCGGTAGTCTATGACCGTCCCCGGGACGGACCTCGTTCGGCTCCGCCGCGTTCATGGAGGTCTCGATGAAGGCGAGCTCCTCCGGTGAAATGCTCCTGTGCAGTGCGGGACGATCGGCGCCGAGATGCAGGATAGCCGTGCCAGTGGCCACGCCCACCATGCCGAACGAGTAGAAGATGGACGGCCAGCCCCACTGGGCGGCCATGAAGCCGCACAGGGGATTGGCGATCACGGTGCCCAGCATCTGGACTGCAAAGAGTCAGTAAGGTGTCATTCGCAAGAGAAATTCACCTGGCGGCAGATGCATGAACTGACGCAAGGCAGATGGCTAAAGTGAGGCTAGTCAAAGTGTTGGGATGCATTTCTCCTCCGCTCATCTGCAACGGGTGCGCAGTAGCAAATATTACGATTTGCATTGCGTTAGTTCGCGCGCCTACCACCAGGTGAATTTCGGTTGCGAATACGAGAGGTTGCCAAGCAACATTTTATATCGCTCTTCAAGTGAAACACCCGTCGCTCTACAGAAGAAACGTATTTTCCGCGTTGCCTTTTTGAGCAACGCATGCGTTTCTTTGATTTACAGTGATGGATTCCTCCTTACAAGCCAAAATACATGTCGCTATCATGTCTCGTTCAGTCGGAGGCATCCAGACGCCCAGCAAGTTGTAGATGGACGGAAAGATCGGAGCCTGGAATCAGAATTCAGGTTTAGGCCTGCGCATTCCATTTTGTGAGACCGTACCTACTTGTACTGCATAATAATGCTAACGCGAGACTCCAGCTTCTGTGTTGCACACAGAAGCAATCCTTGAATAGCGGACCGGGCAGCACTGCTGGCCTCTGCTGCTAAACTGTTACGTTCTTCCGACCTATCTTATAAGCTAGCTATAACACTCAGCGCCACGGAAATATTTTGTCAGGTATTTTAAACACGCCTGGAATTGGAGACATTTTTCTTTGCCCAGCAAGCTGTCATTTGCATCTTATCATCCCTAAAACATTGCTCCTAAAATAACTCTCACTCACCGTTTGTGCTTAACCGCAACCAACGGGGCGACAAAACAAAAAGATCACACCAAATGGCAATGTACAATTATGTACGTTGCAATGTACAGATCTGAGCATGCATTATAATGTACAATATTGTACGTTAATTTGTATAAATTTGCACATTGTAATGCGCAAGATTTTTCAAACTGTACATTGCAATGCCCAATAAACGTACAGTAAAGGAAATGTACAATTATAATGCATTGTAATGTAAAGTTTTGTTCATTCACATGCACGATATTGTACATTATAATGTTTGCTCAGACTGAGGCGTCTCCGAATGAGGGCCTACTGAAAAGACAAAAAAAAATCCTTGACAAAGTGTGTCTTTCTCAAGCTTACTATACCATTTTTAGAGATGCCTCGGCGATTTCTTTGTCGAGCGATAACGCGCCCCTCTGTACGAAATTTGTTTGAACCCTTCGCTATTTTTTTCTTTTTTTCTCATTATTTTTACCCAAATAAGTTTTTGAAACAGTCGGAATGTTGCAAAAGTGAACTTTTCGAAAACCGAGTGCCTTTTGTCCCTCTTCGAAAACTAATACTAATGTTTGAAAAAAAAATAGTACAATGTAAAAAATGTAGAATGCGGCTACGCAGACCTGAGAGAGTCCCTGGACGACGCGGTTGGCAAACACGGCCATCCACCCGCCGTACTCGGCGCTCAGCGGCAGCAGCAAGGTGGCGGCCGCCGTGACGAAGAGCGCACCGGCCAGGAGGCGGGACCCTCCCAGACGCTGGGCCAGCAAGCCTCCCGGGATCTGGCACAGCATGTAGCCCCAGAAGAATGCGCCCAGCAGCAGGCCTGTCGTTTTTTCGTCCCAAGGGAACACCTGCAGGGACGACGTGAGAGTTATGAGAGACGGCAATGAGCTTTCACTCTTTTAAAAAGTTAAACCAAAGTGACTAAAATTCCTTGGGTTGTCCAAATGAGTAAGAAAATACATGTAAAAAATTGATTAAGAATTATTATTATGCCTATACGGAAGAAATTGACGAAATATTCATCATTTTGATTTTCCTTTTTTAACAGTGTTGAACAAGCACTTCTTATAGGCAGCGAGGGAAAAATAAATCAACACGAGTAAATGGTACAAGCACAGAAGCTTAGAAAAGTTATCCCCGATTTTACATCTCATACGCCCTCTGTTCTGTATCCTCGGCTCACAGTAAACAACGTACACTGAAAGGGATTGTCGTTTTTGAACGAATTTTTGAAGAAACTAAATTAATCATGAAAACTTCGTAACTTAACGACGTTTTCTTAGGTACGATACCTAGTCATTAGGCACATTTGATAAGCTAAATCGACTTTGTCATAGTTAAGATGAAAGGAGGAAAACTATCGTGTTGTTATCCTTCAAAATTAAGGCCATTTGTTCTCTGAACTGTGGAAGGGACCTGCAAATTCCTCGTTTTTCGTTAAAAAACGAAGAAATCTTCGTAAAAATATTCGTTCAAAAAAGGTCTTCAGTTCCCAATTAAACAATCGTCGTTTTTAAACGACCAAATTTTTTACAGTGCACGAAGAAATTCCTCCGAATTGCGAAGAAAATAGTGGCTTGGTAGCCCACGAAGGATTTCCTTGTAACCTAAAAAAAGATTCGTTTCCTTCGTCGGATTTTCACTGCGTGCTTCCACAGGAAGCATCCCTCTCTGGACACAGGATTTCTTCCTGCGCCACCAAAGTTCCTGAGAAAGTAGTCAAAAAGTAGCCCTAATTCGTAGGTGCCTACTAGTCAAACTCGACAGTTGTGACAAAGTGATGCCTAGTAGGCAGGCGGAAGTAGGCACAATCTGTGCGCGTTTGGGCTACTTTTGTTCCGGGAGGGGGGGGGGGGGGTCGTATCGTTGCGAGCCGCCTACCGGTCCTATTCTTTCTTCTGTGCTGTTTGATGGCGGCGGCACCATAGCCACTATGGCAACACTTAAATTGGCTCGCAGCGCGTAGGCCACAAGGCAGCACAGCGCCATGAGCGTGGCCTGCAGGTGACGCACGCCCAGCTGCTTCCCTGAAACAAAGCGATGGCCACTCAAACAAAAGCCTCACGGCAGCTCGGTTGTTTACAAGTTGTTGAACACTTGTGCTTTAGTGCTATTACACGTCAATCTCCAACCCCATATGATCACTCGTATTTACATCTATTTACACATTGTCAAAAATATTGATAATCAAAGTTACAAAAACGTGATTTTTTTTTACCTACAGTGACCCTATTACAAAGACTTTCTTCGCAGACACTTCATTGTACAGTGTTCACCTGGAGGCACGACTGTCCCCGTATACACTGTACAAATATTTTTCGTCTTTAAATTTTGTTTACGATTTCTTCGTCACACAAGATAAAAGGAAAAATCGTCAAAAAAAATCAATTGTATCTGGGAATGGTTGACAATCATTTTTTTTGGGTGTTCAGCCCAGAAGTGACAAAAATTTTGTCACCAAAATTTTTTGGCACGTGACGAGAAAACGCTGACTTAGGTGACAAACATTCGTCACAAATAATTATTGCCATATGACGAAATATTTTTTTCGGTGTACAACTCACTTGGCGGGGCGATGCGGACGTTCTCCTTGTCGCTGTCCATGACGGCCGTGCTTCGCACGCAGTGCGGTGGGACCTCGTCCGGGCTTCCGTGCAGACTGATATGATAAGGAGCTCCTCGCCGGCCTCCCGAGGCCCGGCCTGCGTTCTCGCGCACGTGCCGGCCGTGCATGAACATTGTCAGCTCGGCGCCCCCTGATAACGTCGGAGCCGATTTAATTTCGCGGTAAACCGAGGTAAACGAGGTGCCGGGAGGGCAACACGGAGGACGCAGCCCTAGATTATGTCCTCAAACGGAGCTGTGGGACTTTATCGTGGCTACGAAAGAGTGTCTCTGAGAGTGGCATGCCTGTTGCATCCTTACTGTGAGTGTTGAGCGAGGAATGCTGTGTTGCACCCTCAGTTCTGAATACATAGAAGCGTATTCTGATGCTTGCGGGATGTTCTCGTCGTTTTCGTGCGTTTCTCTGGTCGTGAGCGACCACTGCCTTCCGCAGAATATTAGATTTTACGATGTTAGCGTAGATACTGCGAGGAAAGAAACACGCAACACTCGTATGCTTGGGAAAGTTGAGAATTTGCTGCGGTCTGCTTAGACATTTGTTAGGGAAGTGAAATTTGAATGCGTTCTCTTTCCACTGGTTGTTGTTGCGAGAGTCCAGTGCAACACGAACCCGTGACAATTAATTCAATGGATGCCAAGCTAGAGTCATATGACCCTCTCCTGTCTCGTCCGGCTAGCAGTTTGATTCCGTCTCACTCCGGGCTCGGACGCAGCGTCGCTACATCCGCCACCGCTGGTCCCAGTGCTGCTTGCTCTCAATAACTCACCCACATATTATCATTCATGCCCGGAGGTCCCACTGTGGTGTTCCCTGTGTAGCGCTGTAGCACATGAGGCTTGGAGGGGTTGAAGTGGGACATCCTATCGTATCACTGGAAGGGCGCAGCCTCATCGCACACGTACACCCTCTGAACGGCGACGATGTACACTCCCTTAACCACAAGTACTAAAAGGAAACCAGGCAAAGCTACAGGAGACCCCTGTGCGGATCCACTAATCCAAAAAAAACGTTCTCCTCCCAACTGTACAATAGTTTCTACCCAGTCCAGAAATCCCATGATGGCTTCCATGTGCCATGAGTGATCATGGAAGGTCATGGGATGCGCATCCTCCATGGAGACTGACGTTCCATGTATTTTTTTGCGCTTTCCCGTGCGAAATATTTCCATGGAAAATACCTCCCTCGAGAAGATGTGTCCCTCGGTATTGTACGAGTTCCATGGGATGAGTATCCCTTGTGACCCGCTCATTGAAATTCTGTTCCTAGGAATTCGTGTCCCACATGGTGTCCCACTTCTATCACGGCCAGTTAGATATGTACAAGTCATAGTAGTAGTCTAAATACCAAAATACAAATCACGCCGGAACGGACGGCGCCCTGCTACCGGCTCAGCTCACCTGGGAGGCTGGGCGCTGGGCCGGTCAGGCCTGCCGACGCAGTTAGTTGAATTGCTCAGCGATCGCGGCCATAACTCGCAAATTCCAAATTACACTGTAAAAATATTTTTCGTCACTTTACAAAAAATTCACTCTTAAATTTTGTTCAAGATTTTTTCGTCACACATGTTGTGACGACAAATCGTCACAAAAAACAATTGTATCTGGGAATGATGGAAAATCATTTTTTAAAACGTTTAGCACAGAAGTGACGAAAATTTTGTCACAGGAATATTTCGTCAAGTGACGAGAAAATCGTAAAGTGACAAAATATGTAGGTGACAAATATTCGTCATCAATATTTTTCGTTACATGACGAAATATTTTTACAGTGTACGTCGCACGGAGTTCGTTCCGTTTGTAAGGTGCAACGCTAAAGAGGGTCCATACCTCTGATGGGGTCCGTGACTGTAAATCGAAATTTAAAGTATTTACTCCGGCTAATCTTGCTCGATTGCTCCATCGATGGCGTAGCCCATATGGCCGGACTAGGCTGGAACTGATCGGTGCAAGGCGTTTCTGTAAAAGAAACTGCTTTCCCTGTGTTCCCTCATGGAACCAATATCCATGGTGATCGGATTCCCATGATGTTACTCCAATACATGGTTATTTCCATGAACTTCTCCCATGGGATCCATCCATGGTCAACTAAACCTTGGAAGCATCGGTGCTCCCCATGCAAAATACATCACACTTCCATGGCATTAAGCTCATGGAATTCCATGCAATCCATGGGATTTTTTGGACTGGGTATGTGAACCTTTAATCACCGATGTGATGCCTCAAAAAGTATTGGTCCCAAAGAAGTGGAGCTAGTAGGCAAATGGAAGATAGTGGCTATTTTCATTTCATTGCGAACCCTAGTTGTTCAAATTTAGAACTTTCATGGCCGCTTTTTGCCTATTGAGTCTATCCATTAGGGGTTATCGAAAGGAACGATTCTTTGAACATCGTAGCACTAGAAACGGATTCATCTCCACCTAAAATATCCTTGTTCCAAAGTGCAATAATGTCACAGAACATTTAAGGGTCGCCACTATGCGCATAATTTGTACACACTAAATGTTAATGTACTGTTTTTGTACATCGTAATGTACTGATCTGAGCATACATTAAAATGCACAGAATGATACATTACAATGCACAATACCTGTGCATTTTTTTTACCGTACGTTTATTGTGCATTACAACGTTACAAATTTATACATTTCAATGTACAATATTGTACATTATAATGCATGCTCAGATCTGTACATTACAATGTACAAAATTGTACAGTGACATTTACTGTGTAGAATGTAATAAACAAAATGAAAATAGCGCAAAATTGTGGAAAACGGTGTAGAGTTATCTCGTAAACCAAATGTGATAATGGATTTCTGCTTTCGGCAGAGGGTTGTAGTGTGCGACATAATTTGAAGAGGTAGGGCGAGGGACAGGCAAGCTCGTTCCGATCAGAATGACTCAGCTCCTCAGCTGTCAGCTCATCTGTACAGTGGACAGGACAACACTTAACGTACATCAGTAGCCCAGCAGAAGGCTTCGCTTGCTGTGCAATCAGCACAATGCAAGACACTGGCCGTGGAGCTAGGCTGCGCATGAATGCGATACCAACGCCATTGCTGCTGCGGTGCCTCAATACTCAACTCAGAGCCTAACTAAACATAGAGCTATGCATATCCTGGCTGCAAGTGGTTGCCAGCGAGCAAAATAATTGCTTTGCAACGCTACAACAAGAGTGTCGCTTCAACTTGCGAGGCGAGATAGGTCCTGTTTACTGGACTTCTATTTGAATACCTCTGCCAGGCAAGAAGTGAAATGAACTTACTGCGAAGGTAGGTAATGACTTCCCGGCCGACTGCTGGAACAGAGTTATAGCCAGTCCCAAAATCAGAAGTTCCTCCATTGCTCGTGTACGTTGGCAACGGTAGAACTGTGGGTCTTTCATACTTGTGTGCTCTGACCCCTCTTTTTGTCCCGTTTGAGCCACGTCCTGTAGAGGGACCTTGAGTGTTTTTTTTTTTTTTGAAATGAAAAAAGGAATGCTGGTGGGTATCGTCACGCATTTATGGTCCATGATCGTATTACGGCAAAAGAGATTGTGATGGTCAGTGCTTTTTGCGAGTTAAATGACTCTAAAAAAAATTCCAGCGCCAAAACCGCTGAGTGGCTCTCAGAGGGTAGAATTTCCAATGTTAAAAGCAGGTTAACAATTTTATGCACGTAAAAACAAGAAAATACCTGGTATTCCAACCAGCGGCCATCTTTTCGGGTGACGCAAGATTTTACAGCGCGCGGCTACACCGACTTTGTAGGGAACGACCTTGCGAATGACCGACAGAAGCTGCGGCCGCGGGCCACGGGAAGCCGAGGCAACAATCACATAGAATTGCTTGAAAGGAGATTTAAACACGATCTGGACAACTAACTTTGGTAATGCATCGATGCAGATCACATGTTTCTAATATTTAGGGGTCATGGACCTTTTCATATTTTAACCGAGGACACCGCATTTGGTTTTCATAAGCGAATGACGGTCGCATGGCCGCGGCCCGACTTGCCAACAATGGTTTCAAGGGAATGCAGATGAGAAAGACCGATGCGTTTTTGGACGAAATATTATTATTTGGACACTTGTATCTGCTGTATTGATGGTGGCATATGAAATAAATATATTTTCGATAGTTTTAGTTCATGCACACTGCAAATCCAAGTGTGGACCATCTCCACACATCCTTGCGTGTACCACTTTGGTCCACACAAGGAAGCGTGGACCACAGATGGTCCTCACTTGGATTTGCAGTGTAGTGGGGTAGGGGCTTGGCTGCCGCCGAACCATTACAACATTGTACACGCCAACCAAAATTACGTTTTTATAAGAGTTTTATTTCGTGAAGCGGAACCCTCATATTACTTTTATCAACTTTTGAACGCGGGTCGTCACAAATTTCTGTAGGGACTTTCTCCCCTAATGAATGGGCTCTGATGCATGGCAGTATCGGCCGAAGCACACTGATGGACTATGGATAATTTTGTCAGAAACTTCACGAAATTCTGTGCACTCCTGGCTCATGTGCAATTTTCTACATATAATGTAGAAATTTTAACAAAATTATGTTAAATTCACACAATACCATATGTACATTTCACATTAGTTGTGAGTGCACAAAAACGCATGCACTTCGCGTGCGAATTCTTGAGTATCCAAGCACAAAGTTCTACATTAGCCAAATCTGGACATAACTGAGTAAATGAATCGTCGTTGTACAGATAATTTTATTAGATGAATCTCGAGTGCAAACGAAATTTTACAAACGTTATGAACAGTAAACTGCACACTTCATACTTATGTATTATTTTGAACAGAACTATCTGAGCTGTGGACAAATCGTACATTACAGTGTACAAATGTATACATCAGCTATGAAGGTTCATATCTGTGCAAAATTATTTACACACTAAACTCTTGTGGAGAATTTTCGTGCATAAGTATAGACGTTTCTGTGCATACAGAAGGTATGCATAATTTGCGCACAATTATGCATTAATTGTGCAAAACGTTTTATATGCACAAGAACGTCCATAACTTATGCAGAAATACTGCATAAGAATTTACTGTGACGTAAAAGTACATAGGCATTTAGAGTGTGCACGTAAGCAATTGCTGTGTGCGGAGCTATCGGTGCTCTGCCAGAGTGGCGCCGTCGTCGGGGAACCAGATGATGTCGGAGTCCGGGTCGGACGCGGAGAGGGTCGCGACGTCGTCGTCCTGGCCTTGGCGGACCACAAACTTGCGCAGCCAGGTCTTGACGCTGGGCTCCTCCAGCTTGACGTACACGTGCGGCCCGTGCACGCCGAAGGTCTTGATCTCCACACCGCGCACAAACAGGCGGCCGCCGGCCTCAGTGTAGACGCCAGCGCCTCTCATGATCACACTGGGTTCGTCTGGAAAAGAAGCGGGAGCAGAAGACGCTTTTAAGACGCCGGGTGACACACAGTGACGTGTTGTGAACGATTTTTTTGTACGTAATTATGGATAAACATGTCTGTGCACAAGCCATTATGTACAAATTTATGCACAATTACGCACAATTTCGTACATAATTTTGTACAAATTTGGCTTGGTTTCAATTTTGTACATAATTACGCATTAGTTCGTACGTTCACTTCGACGTTTATACACATCCATAATTACATACGAAAAATATTCGCACAGAATTATGGATGCTTATAAACGTAAATAATTAGGTAGAAAATTGTACACAGTGGTCCAGTGTGTAACCTTGTACAACTAACAATATTCTGGCTCGCGCTCGGAAGTAAAGAAAGAGATAGATCAGAGGTCGGATTTAAAACGGGATATTCAAAAATATGGGCTAAAGAAGATATTTTCGAAGAATTATTTTTCTCTTGCGAGATAATGAGTTTTAAAAAAGCACGGGTATTGGTTGTGCACGTGAACACTTTCAAAAATAGTACGGAAAATGAGCACGGGACATTCCTAAGATTTTTTGCCTGTAACTGTCCGTTACGTTTCAGGAGAAACAGGCCGTTCCGGAGCGGTCCGTCTTCATGAATACGGCTCGATGGTTACGGACCTTACATCGTTTTGGCCAACAAATCAGTAACTTTCGTAAATATGAGTAAAAAAGTACGGCAGAGCTTTCCGTACCCGTCAAATACGGACATTATCGTTACGGAGCGGTCCGTAGGCTGAAAATACGGACTGTTACTCGGGGTACGGAATTTTTAACAGTGAATGGAAGAAACTCATAAAGGAAATTTAAGAAAATACAACAACTGTGAAGTTGGCAACACTCTGAGTGTCTAACGACAATTAAGCTCTTGATCTGGGTGCACATTTCAGCACATCGAAATCTAGAGGCAATTTTGTATCCGTAAAGTACAAAATTGTGCTAAAAGAGATGAGATATTGCCCTCAGATGTAGATGTGCTCAAATCTGGCCCCGCATCATGAAGGATAATTTGCCCTTAGACATTAGGAGAGTATTTGGAATGACTTACCTCGTTATCCGTTGCATACGACATTCGTGGGTAGTACGTACCTGGCCTTTGACTTGTGCAAAACCTCCCGGAAGTCAAATCTGGCACCAGTTTCTGTGAATTCGAGCACAAAGTGCCGTTCACCAGCAATGGTATACTATTCACTTCGGAACTGTCATGACTACCTGCGTATGACGGAATCTGCCACATAAGTAAGTTGTTTCAGAACATGTTAGGATGAGAAATGGGTTGAAGAAAATGGCAAGATCTCGATTTCCTGTTATGAAAACAGTGTTGCCAGAAAAGTATGCAAAATGTAGCCCGAACACACGGGTGCATAGAATGTCCATTCCTCCGCCCCCTATTAGGCAAACTATTCACAGCCGTAACAAGGTGTTGCCTAGTAGGCAGGCGGGGATACTTCTTGCCCACTCTTCTAGGAGCACTGTATGAAAACTAGTTTTAAATAACTGCCGGAATCCAAAGTAAGGTGCGTTTGTTAACAGAAAGAATCGATCTTCAAACATACTATGCCTTTCTGGCCGGGTTGGATGGGTTGGAGAGAGTTCCACAAGTCAATGCATGGAAGTGCGCTCTCTCGGAAGGGTGTCTTCAGTTCCAGCAATGCCAGGTCATACGCATGATCGTACAACACGAAAGGGTCGCGCTCGTGGACGTGGACAGCGCGGACCTTTAGTCAAATACAAAAAGTTCGTTAACATTTTCTGGAGAACGAGGACTGCCTATTAGGCCTTAATCTTGTAAGTATATGGCTTGCAAAGGGGATGTTCATAGGTGACGTCACACTTTTTGGGGCAAATTTTTTGACCCCCTCACCCTTAAAATGACGAAAATAACCTAACCTTCTAATGAATTCAAGATAGGACCGTCACGTGAACATCCGCCCGCTGTGCCCTTATGAAGAGCGTGACGTCATTTGTGGACAGCCCCTTAGAACAGAAAGTTCGCTCCGAGCAGTCGTTTCGTAGATCTTGAACTCCTCGGGTATCCCGAAAGCGTGTGTGGGACAGACCTACGAAGGCATATCCCACCGGAGCTAGACCTACCTCCGATCTTTCTAATCTCCATGATGGACTAAACCACAGCACGCGAAGCCTACTCGGTGCGAAGGCAAACACATCTCCGGTCGTGTTCGGGTGGTCGTATGGGTCTACGAGGTAGGCACCAACTGTCGGAATCAAAAGTGAAATATACATGCGTTGATCGACAGCTTGTTGTTCCAAGCACATTTGAACCAGAAGCGGGAGTAGAATACAATCCAACTTGTTCGATAAGGGACACTTATGTCAGAAAACTGCGGGTAGAGCCAAAATTTCTCCCCTTGTTTATTTATAAAATATTTGGTAAGGTTTTCATTGGTCTCTACAGCAATACTATACCAGAAAAATAGGTAAACAGCAGCCCACACCCAGGTGAAAAAATTGACCTTCATTCACCCTACTGGATAACGTCTGCCAAATATATGCCTAGTAGGCGGGTGAAGCGTAGGCAGTCTTTACACGTGTTTGATTGGGCTGCTTTTCTCTAACCTGTGAGGACAAGATCATGGCGAATCAGCGTTCCGACGTAGTGGAGTGAGTTGTCGACAGCCTTCACCATGACATCCACTGACCACGGCAGGGCGCCGCTCACCGGAGACTCGGCACTGAGAGTGTCGAGACGAAGCGGCGCCACGCCGCACTGAGAATGTGTCGGAACATCGATACAGCAACACCCAGGTAACATGTTTTCAGTGTTGCCAGAAAAGTAGGCAAAAAGTAACCCAAACACATGGGTGTGCCCTACCTGCACCTGTCTACTAGGCAACACGTTGTCACATATGTCAACAGTTTGCCGATTAGGAGGCAGAGGAAGGTACATTCTACGCACCCGTGTGTTTGGGCTACTTTTTTGCATACTTTTCTGGCAGCACTGCCTGTTTTCTTATGAGAATCTTCCAGCGAACGGATGATCGGAGATCGAAGTGTACCTCCACCTCCATGCACAGTTATCGCAAGTGTGGCGAATCTAATACGTTTGGATGTAAAGCAGAACAAATGTGATTAGTGAGAAACATTACACCTGGCGCTGCAGTGACCATTGCAATTGGAGCTTTAGAACAGAAAAACGTATTGGATTCATCACACTTTGGTGCATCATAGATGGAGCTTTATCACGGGCAAGTGTAATAAATGTGTGGTCACTGGTAGTCCGGGAATATGACATCACGCTCAAACGAATGTGACAAGCGTCACATTCGTTTGAGCGTGATGTCACATTCGCTTTATTGTGACTCGCAAGAAAGACGCTTGAGTATCGCTCAAACGAATGTGACACCATACACTAAGGAATGTGACACTTGTCACATTCGTTAGAGCGTGATGTCACATTCCTGGATTACCAGTGATCCCACATTGCACTTGGGATTACTTGGGATTAACGCGTGTGCGTTACCAGTCCGTACTTCAAGCCGTTTGGTAAGTAAATAATGCACATCACAAGTGGAGCAGTGGTAAACAGACGCGCAACGCTACGCTTTAATGTAGCATATACAAGAAATGTTAACGTACTTTTATTTGTATATTGTAATGTACAGATCTGAGCGATTTATAATGTATAATGTACATTATTGTACATTTAAAAGCACAAAGTTATACACTGCAATGCACATTAATCGTGCATCCCTTTCACCGTACAATTATTGTGCATTACAAATTTTGGAATCTTATACATTGCAATGTAGAAACTAACGTACAATATTGTACGTTATGATGTATGCTCAAATCTGCACACTTGCAATGTACAAAAAAAGTACATTAACATGTAGTGTGAAGCACACGCTTATCATCCAGGCGCCAAACAGCGCCTAAGTAGTACAAAGGTGGCCGGCTGGAAACACCCGTCCCACACGGAAATGCGCTGGCTTTTAGTTTTAGTGGAGTTTAGTGGAGGGGTTAACACTGACGCTGCTGGGAGGCTGCCGTGGCGTATCGACGACGCCGCGCAGTTTGTCTCTCAGCCAGGCTCTGATGGATGGGTGGTCCAGGTTCGTCCAGGCGTAGGGCCCGGTGCCGTCGGCCCAGGAGTGGGCCGCCAGCCCGCGCACGTACCACAGGCCGCCCGACTCGACCAAGAACGGCGAGCCGCCGTAAATCTCCACTGCAAGAAATGACACAGGCAAGTCTCGTTTCAAACTGACCTGAACCCTTAAATTCAATTAACCAAAAGTTCGTAAAAACATTTTGTTTTATATTGAAGCTCCTCCGTATTGTCGAGTACTTGCAAGTAACAAATATCTGAAATCTCAGTAGTACAAAGCGAAATCTTAAGCTGTGAGCGATATTTAACGGTTTTGCCGGCAATCCTTGTGCAGCTAATGGCCTCGTGGTTGCGCCTGTGTGGCGCACCCTCAATTCTATATACTAGATTCCGGCGATTTTGCCTAGGAATCTCGACTGTGCTTGATGCAAAAATATCCTTTTCTACGGGTCTGGGGCAATACCTGAGCAAAATGTTGCGCATTCGGGACGATGCTTGTAACAATTGCCAAAGGAAAGCCAACTTTGCGGAAGAGTTCAGAATTTTACGGTGCGGTGCACGCGAGAACGTACCTTTGCTCTTATTTGTGCAGAATTGAGTAGAGGCTACGAAATCTGCGATTTGAACTCCGTACTCCTTAAGCATCCTCGAGCATCCCAGCTTCGGCACTAATGAACCGGATGTAAGGATCGAGCGATTTTCTTTGTAATCACCTTGCCAACTAGATATCTGGGCAAACGGAAATGGTGGTTAACGAGCCGCGAAAAGAGCTTGTGGGGTTCGACACACTGAAAATTATAGGAACAAAACAATCCTTAAAATTATAACACAAGTAGTCACAATAAGTCTTTTGTTCATCTTTACATTGACCATTTTTGCGCAGGTAAAAAGCTTTAAAAGAGCACAACAACTGAACAAAAGCAGGTCTTGAGAGAAGGTAAAACGAAAAAGTCCATGCACAGAACAAAGGTCGCAGGATCTCGTCCTTAATACCTTCTCTAGACCCGTTTTAATTCTCTCATCGCGTCGGCGAAAAGTTTCTTACCACTCCGGACTGGCCAGGTGCTAGACGCTCCAACGCAGGTGGTAAGTCGTCTAATCTTAAGCAGACAGGCATGCTTCCTTCAAAGGGGGTCTCCAATTCAACCAGGGCAATATTCGCACCGAAATAGTTTTTCCATTCGGGATCAACTTCGTGAACATGGAGTGCCTTCGCCTGGAGAGCATACATTCAAGAATACAAGTTACAAAAAGAGGGAATTTCCGAGGCATCGCAGGAGCATCACAACAGTTCCGTGAATACGGGATCACTTCAGCAGCTGCAACAATTTTTTTGTCGCAGTGTACAATTGTTACCATATAACGTACACTTTTGTGCATGCATGTACATTACATATATTCATGCATGCATACATAAGTACATAATATCAATGACACCACCCGCAGGATACTGCCCAATGGGAAAGAAAGACTGCGGATTTCTATTTGAGTGAACCAACGCTCCGGCACCTACCTCGGACCAGAGCCACTCCCCGAAAGGATTAATCCAGGCCACCCGGACCATGCTAGTGTTGAGTTTCATGGCCTGCACATCGCCGAATCTGGTCCAGGAGTTCATTACCGTTGCAGCGTTCGTAAGGGTTATACCATCTGCAATAAAATGAAAATTTTCTAACATTCACTGCTGTAAACAGATGTAAAGATGTAACAACTGTCTCGCAAGGGAAATTTTGAAAGATCTTGTAGCAAGGGATACTCGTTCAGAAAAGGAGCAATCTAATATTAATAAATTGAAGAACGTATCCTAGGCATCACTATGGGAAACCTGTCAGCAATCCACTCAGCATCGAAGTAGTTTAAAAATGTCCTTTAAAATTGTGTGTTTATCAAGGAACCGAATAAAAGCAATTATTGAACTTATCGTATTCTGTATAATTATCGGGGGATCAATAACCGTAATTTTCTCCCTTAACAGCCCAACCAATATGAGAAGGGCACGGAGTTTTATAAAATAAATTTACAAAATACGTGACCCGACGGAATATCTAAAAAGTTCCGAATCAAGTTTATTTTGTTGGCTGAGCGATAGTGAAGCCCTGGACCGACTGGGTCAAAAATGTTTTGCCTGCGTGTCTGTCTGTCTGCGCGATTTCTCGAGAGCGGTTCGTAGTAAAAGACTGAAATTTGGACCACATCTTCCTACCAGAATACCGGAGTCAACCTATTTGGGGTACCGTTTCTTAAGTTGTTTCTTAGATAATTTTTAGAATTATTCTAAAACACATAAATTGGCTAAAAAGATGGAATCCTCTACTTTCCCCTCTCACGGCCAAACGGTGGCCCCTATCTAAAACTCCAATAGGACTGACCCCCCATGGAATGAGGCAATGAATTCAGACACGTGCATGGCAGTCCCCCTCCCCCGGGGGTCGAAATCCAAGATTGCGGACATTTGAAGCACACTTGCGGGAATATCTGGAGAACCGAGCTACCTGTAGAGTTGCGGTTTGCGGCGCTGGCCATCGTAGCGATAGGGTATTGCGATCGAATTGCAATGACACCGGTCACGAGACCACGCACCCCGTCCTCGAGAGCCAACAGCTAACTGACCGCTACTGACTTGCGGTTTTCGGCGCTGGCTTTGAGGGCCGCGGGAAAGGGAAACAAGGGCAGCACACCACGGCAACTGCTCTCGAGACCTTGCACCTCGTCCTGCAGTGGCGGAACAGTGACCCGTGATGAGCGAAGCCTGTTACGCCACGCGGTCTGGCGTACGCCTACCTCGTGTAAGGTATGTTCGGAACCAGAACATAAGAGTAGTTGCGACCGTCAGGAGAGAGTGACGCCCGCAGGGCGTCCTACTGAATGATTCGCCCCGCAGGGTCCTACTCGTCAGGTGACGGCCGCCGGCAGGCCAAGGTAGGCATGCGCCAGGCGTGGAGTTGCGGAACAGTGATTCGCGATGAGCGAAGCGTGTTACGCTACGAAGCGGTCTACGCCCACCTTGTTATTGGACTAGCAATACCAACTTGCGGCATCTCTTGTCACGCACTTACCAGTAAGAACCATATTGTCTCGTACCAGCACACCCCCAGCCTCGACGCTGAGCTCCGATATCACAACGAACACCGACCAGGGCAAGCGAGCTTCAACAGCTGCATCGGATGTGACAGAGCTCGCGGGCACAGATGTCTTCCCGCACTGGTAGGAAAGCAGAACGACCATTAATTATATTTAGCCAAAGTCTTTGTAAGGGAAGTTTAAGAACTATTTCGTTAATTTTTCTAAGTTCAAGACTAGAAGATAGGAACAGCTTAAGTCTGGAAAACGTTCTCTGATGTGTATTTTGTTGAAGTGCACGAGTTGGAATAAACTCCAATAGCTCACTTATGCTTTTCAGGATCTATGGAGTTCTCCACGACAGTTCTGGGTGGCCTTCACTGACAAAAAACTCACTGAATCTATGTCCTTTTAAGAGTTTCGTTTTAACGAAATAAAATTCTTGCAGATTAATCTGAGACTTCCGATGTTGTGTCGCCGTTGATACTGTTCAAAATGAGTCTTGATTTTGATTCTAGTTGGTCGCCTACCTTGAAGGTGGATACGAATGAGGCCTCAAGTGCTGCAGACTGCGTCACATTTAGTTTGCTGACAGTTATATCTTTGTTGGCGGTCGGTTGAAATGGCTCCTTTTTATCCCTGTTGGCTGTAAAATAAAACCCCACACTGTTAAAAGAAATTCGTTCAGCGACTTAGTCTTTGTGAAAGAGGATAGGTGTCAGTTCTTTCGAAATGACAAACGGCAGTGAAAATCGGCCTGGTTTATACATTACAGTTCTGCGTCTTCCGGCTCATCTCACCTAAGTCCTCATTGGTTCGACGCATGATGTCGTCGAGCCATGTGATCAGCTCACGGTCCAGGTCATAGAGCTCGTGCAGAGCTTTCTTGCCAGCGAAAAAAGGAAGGTGGACGAAGCCGCGCAGGAACCACTTGTCCTCAGTCGGCACGGAGAATCCCGCCCCGTACCAGAGAGTATCTAATTCTGTTTCGGAACGGGGCAAAAAAAGGGTGTGTCAGGATTGGGAGGTGGAGGGATTAAAGGGACACAGTCCCAGACATGATTTTTGACTGTAATACAGAGGTTACGCCCTGAGCCTGAGACATGGTTGGTTATTTACAGTCCCAAAATTGTGCGGCACACGCTAAGCACCGCGAGTTTTTAGAGCTCTCAGCTATCAGAGAAATTTTTGGAAAGCCCGTCATCAAGAGACACATTATAAACACGTCAAGAAATAAAATTTCATTGCCACTATGAAGGGGCCGGTGTCGCCTCGCGCGTGCCCCCCCCCCCCCCCCCCCCCCCCCCCCCCCCTTGTGACCTTCCTCAAACAGTCCACGAGTTACCACTCTTAGCTTCCATGCAGAATTCGCCATCCGGTACGTTGTATTTGCTGTTGTTCCCTACTAAGGCGTTGCATTCGTCACGGGACTTGTACACCGCCGCGACTTGGAATTCCCTTTTCTCTCTCCAGACTTCTACCTGGGAACACACATAAGATACTTCGTTTACAATTAATCCAGTGTGAGAAACTTTATTGGAAACCTCCCAAGAATGCTTATGAAAATGTCTATCCTATTTGTTGGAAATTTTTAACATTTTTTTCGAAAAAATCTAAAATATGTTTATAGCACGTTTTATTTGATTTCCGAACCGTTAACAACTTTTCTATTCACATTTAGTTTTTAAATTTAAACCCTGTTTCCGATTCTTGGAAAAATCCAACATTATTTTTAGAAATTTCCAAACTATGATCATTCTTTTCCAAACTGTTTGGAAATTTCCAAAGAAATTTCTGATAGTGCAATGAACTTCAACTCACGCCCCTGTCACGGAACGATCTGACGGATTCATTTAATTCATTTTCTGACAAACCCTACAGTTTAACACTGCTAGCGCTTTTACGGCAGAGCAGTACCCGCGTAACGACCCTCGTATGAAAACGTTTTAATGCATTGCTGGACGACAAATGTTAAAATACAAAATATCAGAAGTTTTTTCTTAAATAAAAAGGCGTCGGTTCGCGGTTTTTAGGCCGACCACGAAGGTTGTGCCGTTGCGAAACAACCGCGGAAGGCGCGCGATTACTCCGAATAGCCAGCACAGTGCGCGGTTTTCTTATTCAACTGCCGTAGACGCGCTAAAACTGTTAGGGCGAGGCGATTCAGGTACGGAAGCAACGGACGGGCAATATATTCTTACTTGACCTGACTTCACCTTAACCTAATCCTACAAAAGAAGACCCGAAACTGTATTTCTTGCTTGCCTCGAAATCACACCAAAAATGCGATGTGCAAACTTATTATTTTTTCCGTCCCTGAGTGGAGTCGAAGTTTAAAACAGCATCAAATTAACGTACCATGCCCCTTGTTCCCGAAGGAAGTGCTGTTGCCGTAGGCGCTGGCACGCACACTGGCATCAGTGGAAGCGAAGACTTCAGTATAAGAACCGCTAGATCATATGACTTCTCCTTCACAACCGTTGTCTTCTCTCTCCAATGAATTTTGTCTACCTGTGAGTGAGCATTAAATAATTACTTATGCAAATCATAGGCACCAGTCACGGGCGCATTCTTTTAACAGTGATTTCAATACCTCCACGATCCGCCAGTCGCTAGCAATGCTGTTCAAGTACTTGACATTGGCCTCCGCAGCTGTTACTACTCGAAAACCTTCGGAGAGGGAGAGGTCTGCGCATGCTGTAAGAACCCACACAAATGCAATAAATTAATGGAAAATTTCGGAATGGGAACGTAGAAGCTTGTTTTTTAATTTCTCCACGTTTGTCCTCATTTTGGCCCCTATAATAAGCTGTTACTACAAAACTTATTTTTTCTGGAGATGGTTGGACCGGACTCCGAACTGCTTTTCTCAAACGATGGCAGACGTCACTGCCTACGAAACCTTACTACACATTTTAGAAATTTTCCAAAATTTGCTTTCTAAAGCTAGAAGGGGCTCTCGGCTAGGAGAAATTCCCTCTAAACAAATGAAGCGACCGCAAACTGCGCAACAACCAAGCAGGGTACAACAACGACCTTACCATTCCCTACAAAAACTATTGCTCCCTACCTTTTCGGGAGTTGCCTAGATTATGCTCAGAACTTACATGTGAGCACCATGTTGGGCTTGATCAAGGTGCCTGCTCGCTGCCAAGCATCTCGAATCACCACTTGTACGTTCCACTGAACGTGAGCTGGTTTAGGTTTGTCCTGGTCCTCGTCTTCGTCTGCCAGCTCGAAATTGTCGCGCTCGACCACCAGGCCGCACTGCATGAAAATGGACAGAACGACTTATTTAAAATAATATTAATCCTTACAAGAGAATTAAAATGATGTCTGAGACATCGGCACATTTTGCAGTAATTTTACGCATTTTTCAGTTTTATGTCACGCCGTCATGTTTGCGTTTGTACTTCTTTAAGTATACTCTTGACAGAGGTCCCCAATCAACGATCATGACGATTGTCAGGGGGTAATCTGAGGTTAAGCTTGAAACCTAGTTCAGATCTAGTTAATCACAATTGGTTTTAGACATTCTCTGTTGAGAGCGCTCTTTTACAGATGTACACTGGACAATTCTTCCGTACCAGGCGCAAACTAACCGTAGCTTAAGCAACGTTAGCTACATGGACAAGCTCACCTGAGCACTGGTCGGCCGAATTCCAGCACATGATGTCAACTCCGTGTCAGCCAGGTCTTTCTTATGCTCTAATCAAAATGATAATTAGGTTAGTGTCTACAGAATCATAAATACCATACAAATTCCGCGGATAAGGAAGAAATGCTCTGTCGTACGAAGACATTCAAAGAAGGGTTTTCATTGCGTGAAAACGTTAAACGCAATCTGCAAAGCTGTGCTGAACTTCAATGTGTGGCAATTGTCTGGCCCGGCATACACCGTCCAGTAACATACCTGTCGGAATTACGTCCAGCTTTTTCTTCAGCCAGTTTCTAATACCCCCGTCGATGAAATCGGAGGCAACCATTACGCTCATGCGGGTGGACTTAATGAAGCTTGTGAGCAGGCCGTGGACAAACCACTTGGTGCCAATCTGAACGAGAAATCCCCCGCCGCGAGCGTTGCGGTCTGAAACACATTATTAGATAGGGGGTTTTAAGGATAATTAGCACTTCATTTAAAGGCCGCAGAGGAATAAACACTTAAAGTGCAACATGATCGTTATTAAAGAAATGTGATTTTTTAAAAATGAAAAACAAATTTTGCCATCCGAGAACAACCAAAACAGTTTTGGGAACAGTTCTACAGCCCCGTGCGTACTGTTTCGGATTCTGCAATACTACATAGTAACAACAAATGTTGCAACACTTTTCTTTTGCAGCTCCCAAGAAGTATTGCAAGCTAGGGGTGCGAACTTTCTTTTCACACGAAACAATTGCAATAAAGTATTGCAAATTCTTTGTAATGCGGACATAGCGAAGAGTTTGCGAAAGAAAAAGAGAGCTTGTTAGCCTCTAAATCATGTTCAAACCATTTTAAACATTTCTGCGGGAGGACATGGAAGGAAAATTTATCCTCCATTTGGTAGTCTGCCGACCCACGGATTGAATGGACTGTATGCTATTATGGATTAAATAGTAATGCTGCAATGATGCAACCCTTTTCGAATTGCAATAACAGGATAGTAGCACTAGCTCTAAAGTGCGATACAGCACGTTTGCTTCCGTTTGGTAATTCTGTGCTGCAACCCTTAACACGGTGAGGTCCTTGTACTTTCATTTCTGACCGAAGAACGTAGGATACCTATCGCGTTTTTGTCGGTGGTGGCGCAAAAGGTGTACGGCCCGGCGTATGGATGAGACAGGCGGTTCAGGATGTTGGAGCACTCCGTTCGCAGCATTATGGCGCTACTGTGCAACGTGTGGTTTGTGTTGGATCCACGGGTTTCCACCTGAACAAAAGGAACACCAAGTCGGTACTTAGACCACACCCAGAAAAACGTATTCTTAGACAACCCTTATGCTAATTTTTAGTTGGATCAATACCCGACGATATTGATCCAAGTCAAGAGTTTTGGTTCAAGTCCACTTATATATTGAACAAAGAAAATTTGGTCAAGAAGACAATATATGCATTAGAGCCACATTAGGGTAAATTAGACTTGATCCAAGTAAATAATCTTAGTTCGAGCCAAAATTCTACTTGAACCAAGAAGTCATTTTTGTGGGTGTGGAGAATGCTTTATCTTGACAAGTTAGTACGCGCTAGCTTGCTCATTTCTTACCCAACTCATCTACCACCTTGGGTTTAAACATTGAATGACAATTTAAAAAAAAAATATTGCAACGTCTAGATTTCTTGACATGATTCATCAAACTACTATCTGTTTAAAACTTCTGGTACCATTTTGAGGTACACTCTGATTTTCGTCACACTTTGGGTCACAACAAAATCGAAACTACGCCAAAGAATAAAATTTCAACAGCAGAACTAGAAACGCGAATAAATAAAAGAAAAAATGACGGGGTCAAATCACCAGGCCGAGCTGCCCTGTAGTCAACGGCTGCAGCACGTTGCCGCTGAGGTCCAGGCAGACAGGCGTGCTGGAGATGGGCGTGCTGGGGTCCAACTCGAGGAGCGCAACGTCGAACCGGCCGGGCTTGCTCTCCCGAGGGTAGACTTGTAACACCTAAACAGAAACAGTATTTTAGGCATTTCATCAGTGCGCTTACCTACAAAGTACCGATTTTTTTTCTATTTTCACTAAGGAATTCGTCAGAATTTTCCAACAGCATATAGAAGGAGGCTTTATGTAAAAGACATTTTTCCGTAGTAGTTTGAAAATTTCCGAAAATGAAGATATTGTTATAGAACTGTTCAAAGAGCAATTTAAGTGTAATTTCCTACAGTGCGCTCTAACTGTCAAAGGGTACTGCACAGGAACACAATTACCGCGAGACAAGCACATACCTTACTAGTCTTGGACGTTCCTTCGGCGTCTGTCCACAGAATATCGATATGCTCGGTGGCAATGGTGGGCACGATACCGTCACCGTTGTAGCCGGTGCTGTTCACCACAAGACTTCCGTCTGTAGCAAGAAAGAAAACCTGATACGTTCACGCAAGAATCTAAATTCAAGTTGACGAGCCGAATTTCTGAAGACAATAATCCACATTGCGGAAAGAGAAATCGGCAGTGCGGCAGGCTAGAACCACCGTATCTAACCCGACTAGAATACGTTACTCAAAACCAACCCGTGACGACGGCGCTGGAGCTGACGAGGAGCCCAGCCCGACTGGTCGTGTTGCCCCGCGAGTTGTGCACCACGACTTCAACACTCCAAGGCGTTCGGCCCGGCACGGACAGTCCCGCGGCGAGCGGCTCGCACAGGGCCATGTTGCCACACTGCGATTAAGCATAGTATAATGCAATGCGACACATTAATACTCGTACATCGATACTCAGAGGCACCTAGCGGAGAAATGAAAACATATCTAGAAGAGACCTCTCAGTGCATTGAACCGAGAAGAACCTCTCGTTAAAATTTATTAAAAACAAATGCTTATTAACTTGACCTATAACTTTTCTTAGAGTGCACACGTGTGCCATCACTGTACAATCATTGAGGCCAAACGACATGCACTCACCGAAGCCTTCCCAACAATGTCTCTGGTTCGTATCAGCCAGCCCCTCACACCGGGGTTGTTGAGGTCCGTGTACAGGCCGATGGACGTTGTCGGCTCTGCCTTTGACCTGATTCTGTGCGACCAGATGCCTCGCAGGAACCAGGAATTGTCGACGTTCACGTACATACCGCGCATTGCTGAACCCACCACGAAATCTGTGTGTGTCAAAGCACAGAATGCTTAGAACAAAATCTTTTCCAAGGAATCGCCGTACTCACATGTAGACATAAGCCTGTGCGACTATACGAAAAGTTGTAATTTTGAACTATTACTGAAGTGACACATATTTTCTAAATTAATTGGCTGAGCGATACCGAAGCCCTTACCCGACTTGGCGAAAAATGTTTTGTCTGTTTGCCCGCGCGATTTCTCGAGAACGGTAAGACCTAGAAAGCTCAAATATGGACCACATCTTTCTTGCATCATGCCAGAGTCAACCCCCCCTCAGGGGCACCGCAGCTCAAGCGATTACTGAGACAATTTTTACAAGTGGTCCAAAATTTAAAATCCGCCGGTTTGGTGAGGTGAGTATGCGCCATGCGGCTGTCAGGAAGGTGCGGATTAATGACTCCAGTGGGTTACGCTCGGTTACGTTAGGTTGGTTGGGCCTGGGAAGGTTAGGCTCGGGCAGGTAAGGGTAGGTTAGGACGGGATGAGTGACATTGATAACGGAAGGGTGATGCAGGATACGTTCGAAAGTTAGAACATGAGCGCGGTTGCGACCGTGCGGCCTACCGACTGGCCCCGCAGGGCCCTACTTGTCCGGTAAGAGCCGCTGGCAGGCCAAAAAGCGTGCTCCAGGCGTGAAGTGGCGTAACAGTGATTCGCGGTAAGCGAAGCTTGTTAAGCCACGACGCGGTCTGGCGTACGCCTACCTTGTATTCTTGATGAAGTTAAAAATCAAAGCACCCCCAGTGGCTTATCGGTTTCGGTTGTCGTTTCAAATAAACAAGGTAGGCGTACGCCAGACCGCGTCGTGGCGTAGCAGGCTTCGCTCATCGCGAAGCACTGTTCCGCCACTCCACGCCTGGCGCACGCCTACCTTGGCCTGCCGGCAGCTGCCACTTGACGAGTAGGATCCTGCGGGGCGAGTCAGTAGGACGCCCTGCGGGTGTCACTCTCTCCGCACGGTCGCAACCACGCTCATGTTCTGCCTTCCGAACGTATCTTACATCAGCCTATTCTTATCAATGCCGCTCAACCAGTCCTAACCTACCCTTACCTGCCCGAGCCTAGCCTACCCAGGCCCCTACTAACCTAACCTCACCGAGCGTAACCCACTCGCGTCACTGATCCGCCCCTCCACGACAGGCGCATGGCGCATACTGACTTTACCCAACCGGCGGATTTATAATTTTGGTCCACATGTGAAAATTATCTAAGAAACCGCTTGGGCTGCGGTGCCCCTGAGGGGGGGGGTTGACTCTGGTATGATGCAAGAAAGATGTGGTCCAAATTTGAGCTTTCTACGTCTAACCGTTCTCGAGAAATCGCGCGGACAAACAGACAGACAGACAAAACATTTTTGACCCAGTCTGTCCAGGGCTTCGCTATCGCTCAGCCAACAAAATTTTTTTCATTCAAATCAATAAGGAGGCATATGCTGACTCCCCCGCACTCACTTTTATGATACGAGCATATGTGTTGTTCTCCAACGTTACTAAAAGGCAGCAGGTCTTTGCATCGGTCGTTTTCCAGGATTGCAAAACGTTTCCACGTCCGGTAGAAGTCAGCAGGTCTTTCGTGGACCATCTGAAAGTAAAAATAGATTACGATAAAAATTCCGCTGATTCACTGGCCATTTCACATAGTGCATGACCATACAGCAAAAACTGCATGGACTTGGGACATTGCCCAGTACGGCATACCGTTCCGTTGGTCCGTTTGTGAAGCAACGCGCTGCCTGACCAGTCCAAGCACACAGGTATCTGACGAAGTGGCTGCTCTGTTTCAAGTAAGATTAAGTTGTATTCGACGCCCGACTGAACGTACACGTCGAATGGGTGAAATGTTCGTACGACCTAGAAAATCAAAACATAGAAATGTGTGTTAACACCAAAGGATTGCAGTTGAAGAAATGCATTTTCGTACACTTAATAGGTGCAAATGTCTACTTTGTGTCAGTTTACATAATTAACAATGCACGCTTTGCAGGCAGTTCATGCCATTATGTAACATGCTTTGCCGACAACAGGTGCCGCGAGCCTTCACTCGCCTTCGCCTACACTCCTACAATTTGATCTACCTCTTTCATGCTTATGACACCTTCGGAAACAAAATCTGAGCTTCTCTTCACGCTCAGGTTCTTGAGTATAAATGTTAGAGTTTTGAGATGAGACAATTTTCTTAAGGAAAAGTCAAAAATTTTTTTGAAACATCAATGTCTTACTACTTTTGACGAACAAGGTCGAGAAACTCGTAACAAATTTCGGGGGTTAAGTTTGGGCGCTGGTAGAGGCTCAGTTAGGAATTCGTTTTCACGGCTAAATGTGGCTGCGAATGCGAAATACCAATGGGAATTTTGGAGTTGCAAGGAGGAATAAGAACTGCCAGATGGACAGACCTCAATCTTCCCTAGCCCCATGATTATGTACTTACTGTGTAGTTGAGACCAACTCGTATCCATGAAACAGGGAGTTGAGATAGATTGATATCCGAAGCAATTTTAGAGAAGTCTCCCAATGTAGTAGTATCGGATGCTGAAAAAGGGGGGAAATGGAAAGATAGAGGTGTAATGACAGGGTTGCAACTCTGTGTATATTGCACCTTCACAAATTTTTTTTTCGAGCCGACAGGGAAAACCTATGGAGACAATGCCTCTACTTACCCGTAAGGACCAAGTTGGGACTAATGAGAACCCCGGTCCATGATCGTTGGAATAAAGTTCCCGACGTCTTTTTGATGTAAATGTCCACTTCCCATGGAAAGCCGTTGTTTTCTGGCCGATTTCCATCCACCACGCTTACATCGTCAACGTCTACGCCGCAACGCCGCCCGCTCACCTACAGGAACACGACAAAAAAAGATACCACGCCGCACAAGTTTTGACACATTTGTCATAACATTGACATAAACAATTCACGTAACCACTTTCAGTGTTCCTGCCTCACCTCGCCCTGACGAATAATCCCCGACATCCACGGCACGAAGGCGGTAACGTTGGTGTAAAAGGAATACGTCGTGTCCTTTGGGCTCCCTACCGACACTACGCCTCGAAGGAACCACTGCCGCTCGGAAGGGAAGGACATACCTCCGCCGCTGTCACCGGTGCTCACAGTTTTACCTGCCACCAAAAGGACGCATCTTTTGTTTGTTTTCGCTCTTTCTTATAAGTATGGAGCACATCAACGTTCCAAGTATGTCTCTTATGATAATTAGGAACATACTTGGAACTTCAACGTGATCCATAGTAACAAGAAACAACAAACACATAAAAATTATTATTAATATGGTATATGCGCCTGCTCGAAGGAATGTTACCACGGGTCACTCACAAATCTAACCCGCCGAATCGAACAAAGATTTTAAAGGAGTTGATCCCTCATTAACAAGTATCGGCCAATGGTCATATACCACATTTCATTTCTTTTCTTATGGTCTGAGTTTTGCGCAGAAAATGACTGTCGCTTATCTGGTCATTTCTTGTTTACAGGTAGTCCCTTTTCTCTACAGATACTTGCCATCAACGTAACCCACACAGAACTTGTCAGATTGTTCGCTGAAGATAGCCAACACGTTTGGCACATTTTTCCTGCATGTGTCTTTGGGAATGTATGGCAACAGGGCGTAACGGAGATCTTCGCTGGGCTGCCCGGGTACCGATCCGAATCCTACTACCTTTAACACCAAACAAACACGTCCGTTTCTTGTGCACGTACTCGAACGCGCACAGCGAAAGCTACAAACTGGAAGATCATGTTAAACAGGTCTTCAAAGTACGTTCATTCCGTTACAAACAATCGCAAAAAAAAAAAGAAAAATTGAAATAGACTACTTTACTCTGTACAAAATAGCTGTCAAGAGACAACCTGCGGAACGGTGAACGAATTTATTTAATACGATTCATTTCATCTTGACACGGAAACAGCATATATTTTGTCGAATTATTTATCTACAAACAACAATATGCTGGCAAGTTTTTTTTAGCTACCAGTCAGTATTTAATAGTCATTTTGTTACCAGAGAGCCAGAATACTGAATGAGAACAAAAATGCGAGCTTCTTAAATCACACGCGTCGCTACAGGAAGCAGAACTGACTGCGTATCTTTAAAAAAAAAACGACGTTTTCAGTACGAACACGAAGGATGTTGCCATGCCACGAGCATAAAATCAGCGGACGTCAAAAATTGTAAGCTTAAAGTAACAAATCTTGTCGGACAACGGTATGTACTTTCAATGATAGGGAAAGGTTGCAAAAGAACAAGAAACATTGTAAGATGACAGTTCTACGGCACCCAGTGACTCGGTACGGCCTGCGGTCAGTGATTTTAATCGTCACAAAAATACTTACCATAAGTTAATCGCAGACCGCAAACGCTGCACGTTGTCGTGCCAAATTGTCGATGGAGCGCAGCAGCGGAGCTAGCACCGAAGTTTGGCGGAGAGACGAACCAGATCTTTCGATCTCGTTTTGCTAACACTGGCCCGTCCTCTTTTAAAGCCGCTGTCACTGCCTTTCAAACAAATTGTCAACCTACCATTCCCTTCTCTCCCAGAGACAGCTCTGGGTGGTCCAGCGCCCAATCCACGCAAACGGGCAGCGTCCACGCCGTCATTTCCACCTCTTCGACCAGCTCTGCCAGGGCGATGTCGTTCGCAAAGTGCAGCTTACGCGCCCCGTACTGCTCGTGCAAGTGGATGCTCTTGACCTGCGAAATCACTTTGTGTAAACTTTCAAGACCTTTCCGAGGTTTCAATTATGACAATAAAAAAGTGACCATTTTCTAAGGCTGCTGCAGAATAGTTAAGCAGATGCAACCAGCTAAGAATATGTAAGAGTGTTGAGCGTACCGTCCGTTGCTGCGTGTTGGGCTCGGAGATTGTGGCGGTCCTCTTGGTCTTGGCAAACACGGCCACAAAGCGGGATGCTGGTTGCGCCTTTTTGTCGTCGTGAAAACAGTGCGCGGCTGCAAAGAAATAAAAAAATAATTGCAAACTCTAATGGTCCAGCGCGGCTTTGTCAAGTCACCCACCACCAACACAATTCTGATCAGCTACACCCACCCAAAATAATGGATTCTTGATTTTTCTTACTGATACATGGCTAAGTCAAGTAAAATGTACTGGATTGAAGTAAAATTTTCTCGATTTGAGTGAAATTTACTTGATTTAAGTAACATTGAGCTGTGAAAACCAAGAGTATGCAATTTGAGAGTAAAATCGAGAATCCATTTTTCTGGGTGTATCAACAGTTTCGGACGAGGCCTTTGATGTTTATGGCCTTTTGGGTGCCGCCAAAAGTGTCTTTCCCTTACCGGAAACGAAGAACTTAGGGGTGATTAAGGATCCTCCGCAGATCTGTTCCATGCGACGGGTTCGGTCGTAGATGGTGACATGCCACGGGAAGTCTGCCGCTGATGTCACCTTCTCCCCCCCGCGGACCAGCGCCGTCGGCTTGCCCGTCGGTCGACCGCAGACTGTGAGCATAAAGACATGAGGTGCAACCAAACACAATGAGGAAAACTGGCTGTCTGGCGATCCTCATGACACATCCCCTGGGAATCCTGCACCCGCACATGACATAAAATAAATCTGCTTCAGGCAAGAAATTTCGGGCATGTATGATCTTTGTCATTTCTAAGGCCGAAAGAGGCCTGATTATTTACACGATTATATACAGAACAAAGCACTTACTTTAATCAAGTTGGCGGTTTTCTTGAAGCTCGTTATAAACGACTAGGATCAAACACTCCAAAACCTGTTTGAGAAACGCGTTCTTTCCTGGGGTTGACACAATTCTGTCGTGCTGCTTTCGCCTTAGCACAATATAAAGATACAATGCGGAAGCTTCGTCAACTTTAGTGTCGAATCATTCATTTATAAATGATGAAGTTGATAATGGACACAAGTGTCACGCAAGTGTCACGCAAGTAAAATAAAAGGAATGAGATGGAGTCTGCGCACGCTGCGATGGCCAACCTCTTGTTAATCCGGTGACGTCACCATAGTCCCACCGGATTTTCATTGTATTCCCATTAGCATTTGGATGTTTGTTTCGCTATTCATGGTGATACTCCCCCCTACCTTTTCATAAAGAATCAATTTTGTGTGTGGCTGTTTATTTAGTTTATGGGTACTTCTCGCGACGCAGATTGCGTCCTACATAAGTACGCAAAAAAGCACCCAGGTAAAATTTTGTAAACTTACAACGAGAGGCCGTCAGTTAAGCAGACTCGGCTGACTAATTGTCTTCATCGTCCTACACCTAGATTAGTACTCGCGAAGGGGTGCTGTACGTACTGGGAACGCATCGGAAAGGCATCACTGTCCACTCTCCAGCTTTGCCGCATCGGGACTCGTAACCGCTGGCCGGCAGGTAGTCGAACACGAACTGGTGCAGGGGCTTGCACCGGAACCGGGCGAGCGTGCCCACTGCGGCGCGCTGGCTGGTGCAGTCCACGACCTTGTCATCGAGAAGGCAGTCAATCACAACAGTTTTGGACTGGAGTGGCGGGCAAGTCGCTGCAACAGATAGATCCGGTGAGAACTTCCACACTGAATGACTAAGAAACAATTTTGAACCCGCACTCATCCCATATGCAGCATATCAGCTCAGGTGTTCTGTCAACTGTTCAGCTGCGCAGTGTCAATGTTCACCCCTCGTAATCTGAAGTGTCAACTGCAGCAAACTGAGGTACAGATTCTAAGCTGGTGTTGACACCACACGCGGTGCACGCTTAGTGAAATAGGGCAACCAGTGGTGCTGAGTGTACCTCGGCTCTACCACAGCATTCTTAGGTACAGATGTATTTACAATACGCAACTCAAACACTCATTATACACATATCCACCTTATTCGGCTAATTTATGTTAACAGACAGATGGATCTCGCGTGGAAAGAGCACATTTAAGCCCCATCTCCTGGGGGCGTCTATAACGTTTATACACCCAGAAAAATGTAGTCTTGAAAAGATGAAGTCTACTTTAGCTTCGATAGAGGTCAAATGAGACTTGATTCAAGACTAAAATTTTGCTTTGGGTCTACTTTTAGTTCTGACCGAGAAAAATGTTCCCTCGAATCAAGTCTAAAATAGACTTGAAGCCAGACAAGGTCAAATTAGACTTGATTCAAAGCAAAAACCTTGATTCAAAGTCAAATGTGCTTTGAATCAAGCATTTTGTATCTAAAATCAAGAATTCATTTTTCTGGGTGTACCAAATGCTAGGGCGGCACCTCAGCAAATCAGCAGGTTTGTTAGTACTGTGAGACTCATTGGGCGATTCACTCAGAGACTCTGTGTACAGGGTAGTATAGCTGTAGTAGGTATAACAGGGAAAGCACAAACCCTTGATTATTTAGGTATTTTTAGATGTATTTCGGCTCGGACAGCAATCTCATGCCGACCTGCTGTTTGGGGGAATCTGCATTTTTAAAAGGTCTGTTGTTAGGGTGGCGGAATCTGCCGTTTTGAAGGACCTGTTGTCTTAAGGAATATGTTCGAATGACTCACCGGTTCTCTCTACTAAGAAACATACTGATTAAGGGAACCTGCTGTTTTGCCTGGGCCTCTAGGTGGTGCCCGCAGCCCATCGGTCTGGGCAGGGAGGTAGAGGGGGCATTCCAAGTGCAAGCACAAATTATTAAGAGATGGTTAACACGGTAAGCAAGAGTCTGCAACTTCAAAAATCCAAGTATCAAGAATATATTCTGATCAAGAATACTTAGGAACTTCCGAGAAATACTCGGAATACTATGGAGAAATGATCATGTCTAGTTTCTTGGCGTAAACTGGGAGTCTAAAAATACTGCTCCTAGGAACACCATCATTGGGAATACCTAGAGGGCGTAACCAAGAATACCGAAGTAACACTGCCCCCCCCCCCTTTAACGATAAGGTAGGCGTACGCCAGACCGCGTCGTGGCTTAGCAGCCTTCGCTCAGCGCGAATCACTACTATTCCACCACTCCACGCCTGGCGCACGCCTACCTTGGCCTGCCGGCAGCTGTCGTCAGCCAAGGAAGACCCTGCGGGGCCAAACCGTCAGTAGGCCGCCCTGCGGGCGCCGCTGTTCCCGGCCGGTCGAAGCTACGCTCATGTAGCAGCCGGACGTATACAGTTACATTGCCTTTTTGTCATCAACGCCCGTTAACCTTTCCTCCTTACCTAACTGAGCCTAACCTACCCAGGTCTCCACTAACCTAACCTAACCGAGCGTAACCCACTCGAGTCACTGATCCGCTGCTCGACGACTTTCGAGGACGGGGTCCCTGGTCTCGCGACCGGAGGCTGTACTCGTTCGCCACACCCACACGTTGTGCAGTGCCGCAAACAGCATTTCGATATGACACTTAGTTCTAGAGTTTCATCGGTCGTTATGTGCTCCTCGAGGACGGGGTCCCTAGTCTCGAACCAGCTGCAGACCCCCCCCCCCCTATGCCCTCTGTAAAAACGCAAAGCTCTTCTCTAAAACGCGTCGCTTACTTGGTTCTCGAGTTACAATGTTTTTGCAATGTGCCTCTCGAGGACGGGGCGCATGGCCTCGAGAGCGGTAGGCGTGGTGTGGTGCCCTTGTTTCCAATTGCCGCGGCCCGCAAAGTTCAACGTCGAAAACCGCAAGTCAGTACCTAATACCGTTCGAAAGATAGATGTTGGCTCTCGAGCACGGGGTGCGTAGTCTGGAGAGAAGTCGTCCGAGTGGGGCGCCCTTCTTTTCCTTTGCCGCGGCCCGCCAATGCCAATGTCGAAAACCGCACGACGCTAGGCCGTACCGTCTGAAAGATGGAAAGTGGCTCTCGAGGACGGGGTGCGTGGTCTCGAGCCCGGTGTCATTGCCAAACGATCGCAATAATAGCTGAACCGCTACGATGGCCAGCGCTTCAAACCGCACCTCTCTAGGTGGCTCGGTTCTCCAGATATTCCCAAAATTTTGCTTTAAATGGACGCCATCTTAGATCTCGAGCACGGGGGAGCGCGGAGAGGGTTACCATGCACGTGCCTGTATTCCTTTTCCCATTTCGAGGGTCGGTTCTATAGCAAATTTTGATAGGGGCCACCGTTGGGTCGTGATAGGGGAAAGTAGAGGCCCGCGCCTCCGCAGTTCATCTTTTAAATCAATTTTTATTAAAAGTTAATATCAATTGTAAAAATTATCTAAGAAACTACTAGAGCTACGGTAACCCAAATGTGAGGTTGACTCCGGTATGCTAGTATGAAGATGTGGTCCAAGTTTCAGCCTTCTACGACCAACTGTTCTCGAGAAATAGCGCGTTCAGACAGACCGACAGACAGACAAAACTTTTTTGAACTAGCCGGTCCAGGGCTTCGCTATCGCTCAGCCAATAAGGGTCTCACCTGCAGACGCCAGCACAACGCATCCCACCGCGAATACCACACCGACCAGACACGCTGGCCCGCGAAGACGACGACCCGCCGCCGCCATGGCAGTCTGTGGCGAACTGCCGGTCCGGTGGGAGTGTGTGCCGCACCGACGCACGCCGCCGAGGAACCTGTTATGAGCGTGGGCTTTTCCTCGCCGGAGTCCCGCGCGGCCCAAGGACTCTTGTTTACTGCACGGGACAACGACACTTAGGTTGTTTTCCTGCCTCGCGGCGGTACCGCCGCCCGGTGAGGTCTCTTTTACTTCGCATTGTCGCGCTCGCCGCCCACACTGGGGCATCTTACATTTTTCAACTTTGACTAAATCGCCGTTATTCCTGCAGGAAAAAATTATTTCGAAAAAGTCTGCAAGCTTTTATTGAAACGACAATTATTGCGGGCAAATCTGCCTGACATGAGTCGTAAATTTAGAACGCGACATGTCGTTACTTGATCGATTAATGGATGTTATTTCAACCGTACAAACTTATTCAGAACTTCAAAAAATGAAGTCTCCAACTCCAGCTCAATATGCAAATATACAAAGAAACATAATAATAAATATATGAATAAATATCTAAAATAATATAAAAATAATAATTTACAAAGAAAACTAGAATAACACGGAAACTGTTCGTCCGAACTTTCGACCGATTCCATTACTCTTGCCTTTGGTGTGAAGATTTGTGATTGTCTGAGCGATAGCGATACCCCTACCCGACAAGCCCATCGACAAATCTTTCGTCCGTGTATGTGTTGGTCAAAGCCGACTTTCTTCAGTTTGATCGCTTGTCGTAGAATGACCCATGTTGCTACTCTGCCAGTGCGTCCTCGCGGCGGAATGACCCGCAAAGGTTACATTAAGATGAAATGTGTGGGCTGTGCGGTGCTCTGCATTGGATTCAAACTAAGCTCCGTAGGATTAATTCTGCGAGGACGACTAGAGTGGGTTCCTGCAGACTTCGCCTTCGTTCTCCAGGCACGTCAGTTGGACTCAGTCGCAGAGCTGCAGGTCGTCATGGACACAGGAAGGTGATAAATGGTTCAATGTTCGCAAAGCTGTTTTGTTGCATTTGTAGGTTAAGTCGCGTGCTTCTGGTTTCGTCCCGACTTGTGTTGGTTAGGTTTAGATTGAATAATGTTAGGAAAAGCAGCATGGAACGCTTGAGAAATCATCGCTTCCACACCATACAGCACAATTTTACTGTAAATCCGCCACAAGCGTCTGCCAGTGGTGTCAGACGCTTAGAAGTGTATAACGATAGAGTCATACGCCTACACACGTCTGACAAGGCGCAAGACGCTTGCAAGCGTCGGAATATCAGGCACTTTAGTTAGCAGTGCGATTATTGCGCGAGCGTCTGTTCGCCTAAGCTCGCACGCATAATTTGAGTATATTTAAAAACGGCGTTGCAAGTCTTAGAGAATGTATCGAAGTTCATTGTTCCAAAATAACGAAAGCGGACCTGTAGGGAGAAAAAAGAAAGTGAACATAAACATTTGTTTACTTCCTGTATTAATTTCTCTCTAACGTCCAAAAATATCCAAATATCGATATATTTTTCCGAGGTTATCGACATCATACCGCAAGGGATTCGACATTATCGATATCGATGATATCGATATTTTTTATTTGATGTGCACCCCTTTTAAATCGTTACCTGCGACGGGTGGACCGTGAAGTCGAGGGCCAGGCACAGGAGGCGGCGCTGCGCGACGGGCCACTCCCACCAGGGGCAGTGCTGGCAGATGGCCGTGTACAGAGACTCCTCGGCGTTCCCCTGCAGCTGACCGGTGACGCACAGGATTGCCACGAAGGTGAAGACCGTCACGAGGATGATGACGTTGCTCGCGTCCTGGATGCCGAGCGACGCGCGGAACGCGCCGATGACGCCGAGCAACAGCATCAGGCGCGCCACCAGCGACAGGTCCTCGGCGAAGTACGTCTAAAACACGGACGGAGTAAGGGAGAGTGGGGCACAATGGGACATGGGGCACTATGGGACATCTTCAAATTTGCCGCCTTGCGCTACTGGCAGCGACTGCCAGTAACGATGGATGACGGTGGTGGTTGTCGCTGTTGTTGACCCGAGGCGGCAAGTCCGGCGGACCAACTTCTTCCGGAGGGGAGCGTTTTAAACATTCTCCGTCCAAAAAAACAGGCGAACTAAATTATTTCGCTTTTTTATTTTTTGTATTGCACGAAATGTAGCGGTCCGAGTCGTACTTTAATTGAAAATTATACGAGCTTGGCCCTTCGGACACACATGAGCGTCACCGCATCGCCGCGGCTTGGGAGGTCAGGGTGCAAGAACGTGACGAGTGTGAGGTGCCATTCAGCACACAATGGGACAGGGCTGCGTGGGGCACAGTGGGACACTCGGTTTAGTGTCCCGTTATACCCCAGAGTGTTTTTCTCACTTATGACTGATAGTTTTCGTAATATGAAATGTGTTTTAACCGCCATTTTAGGGAAAATGCCTCAGATAAGAATATTTTTATTTGATTTTAGGAAAATGTGACCTAAAATCCATTATATTTTTTATTTTGATTTAAAGCAAATGTGACCATGAAAGCTGTTTTGTTTCTACTTAAAAATGTTTAATAAAACATATTTCAGCTATTTTAGATTTCCTTTGTCCCCAAAATACTGTATTATCAGTGAAACGGTAAGTGTCCCATTGTACCCGGTACCCGGGAACAATGGGACAAATGCAGCAACGTGGTTTTTTATTTTTTTAAAGGCAACAGAGCAATCTACGTGTCTCAAATACTATTAAACAAGAAAGAGGACACACCAAAGCATATGTCAGGCACATTTTGATTTTTTTATCTGAACCAGTCTTGCAAAGAGAGGGCTGAGAAAAAAAGGGGTCCCATTGTGCCCCACCCTCCCTTAACTAACCTACACTGTAAGGGATTGTCGTTTTTAAACGACATTTTAAGGAAACTAAATTAATCAAGGAAACTTCGTAAAATAACGAAATTTTCTTGCGAACGATATCCAGTCATCAGGCATGTATGATTGGCTAAATTGACTTCCTCATAGTTATGATGAAATGAAGAAAACATAACGCGGCGTTATCCTCTAAAATTGAGGCTATTTACCCTCTGTACTATGGAAGGGACCTGCAAAGTCCTCATGTTTTTGTTAAAAAACGAAGAAATCTTCGTAAAAATATTCGTTTAAAAACGAAGGTCTTCAGTTCCCAATTAAAACGACTGAATTTTTTACAGTGTAGCGCAGTCCTAGCAGGTCCAGCACTCGTCATTTCACAGGCGGGGCGGAGGGCTGTGGGGACTGGTGGGGGAGACAGGGTGGTGGTCAAACCTGCACGGTCAAAACAGCTTATGCTTTTGAACTGTAGGTTTTTCTTGCACACAAGTCCACAGTTTAAGTCACACAGGTATTGCCAGCAGTGTTGCCAAAAAAGTAGGCGAAAAGTAGCCCAAACACACAGGTGTCAAGATTGTGCCTACCTCCACCTGCCTCCTGGGCAAACTGTTGGCATACGTGACAAGGGGTTGCCTATTAAGCAGGCGTAGGCTGGACACCTCCGTATTCATGGTACTATTTGCCTTCTTTTCTGGCAACACTGATTGCCACGCTGTTTTGGTGTTGTAGGTGAATGACAATGCACAGTGAATTGCCACTTGCCACCCACTCGGTTTGCTATTCGTATCAGACGCAGCCTGGACCAACAAACCTGGATCCGCCGGGCATCGACCACGAGCCTTTGGTTCAGCTTCACTATGGCCAACAGATGCGGCCAGGTGAGGGCGTGAATGACTTTGTCTGCTAGCAGGTGCACCGAACAAGCGACGCACAGCGAAGACATCCAGTGCAGCGCAGTCAGTTCCTATCGCATATCGTAAGGCCTTTCTTGTGAACCGCTCGACCAAACCTTGTACACCCTGTTTCAGGATTTCGTAAGTTTTCCCGGGTCGGAGACCCCCCTTTTGCGTAAATTACAAAAATTTATGGCCGGTTTTGGCCGAATGGCAGCCTGTCAACGCCAAATCTGATCTGGACCTCCAGTCAAAACGTTCACATGGGTGCATTTCAGTGACTTCTGTGATGGGATTTCACGAAATTTGCACAAAGGATTTCATTAGTGGTCGCCCCTTCGCTTTCTTGGGCGCGCGCTTTCACCAATGATATCATATCTGTAATGATGATATGTCTCCAAAACTCTTTAATCCCAAGAGGGTGGATCCATATTGTTCACCCTTTTAACAGGTTTTGACTTTGCTTCGCTGGAGCACTTTTTCTCACTTGTTCTCTTTCCAAAGGTAACAAATTCTATTCGACACACTGCTATTCTTTTTGCCATTTTTCATTAGGCTCAAAACTTACGGCTTCGAATAATAAAAGTTGCGGATTATTTTAAGCACATTATATTGTTTTATTAAGGACTTGTATCTGAGAGTGGAGTGAGAAAAGAGAGACAAGGAGTGGAACTTACCAAGAACACTTTGCCGGCGAATCCGATCACCCCGCAGTGGAAAAGGACAGTAAAAACCTGAAGAGGGACGAGGCGAGAGGACGGCCAGTACGGTATGATGTGGTGACCCGTCAAGATGTACGTCAGCAGCAAAAACATTGCTACAACGGGGCCCTGTGTAGAAGACGATTGAGCGACACGAGGCTTAGAAGGTAGAACGTGGCGTCGATATGTGCAATTCAACCTGGTTTGATTACAGTCAACAGGAAAGTATCTCCGTCTGGACGGGGCACATGGAACGGACTTCAAAACGACATTTTCATACCAATTTGCGTGTTATCGTCTTATCATCCCACCTACCCCCGGAGAAAGCCCTACTTTATTCGGTCTCTGTCAATTCATCAGAGATTTCTTTTAAGCAAAAAGAGCGTCCAAAATTTGGTTGCATTCATGAGCACGTGGAGCATGGATCACAACAGACCTAGAGGTGTGCGAACATGTTCGAATTCGAACGAACACGAACCGATCCGAACGCATTATTGTTCGATCGGGAAACGAACAACGAGTGTCCGAACCTGAACTGTTCGAAAGACCACGAAAAAATCCGTTCGGAACCGAACAAATTTATGAACGCAACACGCCAACGTTTATATTTCGCGCTGGTGATCCGACAACGTTGCGGCGGGAAGCCCAACCAATGAATGTCTCCGTCTTGCGTCTGTTAGGTTTGACCAATCGGCGTTTCCTCTTTCTCCCCCACCACTCCGGTCGGTTTTCATTTGTTTCTCATTTTGGGTGGGCGGGTGTGTGTGTGTGTGTGTGTATATTCTTTGGCGCGAGTTGAGTTGTTGGCCGGACTCGTCAGTCCTCAATTTGTTTCTTCTGTGTGCTTCTACCAGGTAATTATCTTAAGTTTCACCTATTGACCGAGAAATACACGCAGATTATTTTTTCTTTTTAACATCCGATGCTCTGAGGAAAAAATGCTTTGGGCGTAAAATAGGGAATAAAAATAACAACAATTGGGTTATGGATCGCGCCCACTAAAATTATTGCATGTCTCTCTTTGCAGTCTTGTATCACTATGTTTCTCGATAGTGAGGACGAAGAGTTGGTGGAAGAGAGGGAGGCTGCAGAGACAAGACCGGGGCCGGGGTCGTCAACCCAGACCGCTGCAGGACAAAAGCGCAATGCACCTGCTGCTGCTGGTTCTAGCAGGTCTAAGCAGTGCAGGATCACTAATTTCTTCGGCGGCGGGCAGGCAGACCAAGAAAATGAAAATGAAGACACGCCCAGACGACATCAGCAAAGTTCAGTCGCGTCTGGCTCTGGCTCCTCTCAAAATGCACCTTCAGCAGAAACATCTAACCCTGACGGTGTCAGTAAAGAGGACATGGAAAAAATTTCACAACCAAACAGTGTAGTTTGGTTGTTTTTCACCAGAACGGACAAAGAAAGAGGTAAATGCAGTAGGTGCCCTTTTGTGAAAGAGACGCCAACAGGGACCACAACACCTCTAGTTCGCCATCTCCAAAAGGAACATCCCAGTCTGTACTCAGAGTACTTAAGGCTACAGGGACTGAAAAAAAAGTGTCAATTGGAAAAGCTAAAAATCAAGCAAAGACAATTACTGACAGGCCCACAATATTATTTCCTTTAGATGCAAAAAGTAAACGGGCAAAGCAAATAACTGCAGCTATTGCCATGTTTATGTGTAAGGGTTTGAAGCCATATTCTATTGTTGAAGAGTTGGGGTTTAAATACCTGCTATATATATTAGAACCAAGATATGTAATTCCATCACGGACAACATTTGCCAGGAATATTATACCTGAAATGTATCAAAGCTTACGAAGAAAATTGCAGCTGAAATTAAGTGATGTGAAATCAGAACTTGAATCCGTGTCCATCGCCATTGATATTTGGACATCAAGGGCACAGGATCCATTTATTGCTTTTAATCTTCAATATGTCAGTCCTGAATTCAATATGGAATCCTACACTTTGGATTTAGAGCCATTTTCTGGTCACCACACTGCAGAGGCAATATGCAAGAAGCTTGATGAAAAATTAGAAGACATCGAGCTGAATGATGATGATATTGAAAAGTTTGTTGTGTCTGATAATGGTTCTAACATGTTGGCTGCACTCGAGCAGTCATCAGAGGACCGTAGACTTGATCGGGAAATTGCTGAAATTTTGCGACAGAGGAAGTCCTGGGAGCATCTGAAATGTTTCAACCACACTGCACAGTTGGCCATTACAGATACGAAAAGGGATATGAACATGAATAATGTCATTGACAAAACTTCTCGACTTGTGACAAGGTACAAGAAAAGCGCCACAGCCAAAGAGGCTTTGGAGCGATATCAGAAGGACCTAGACCTTGCACCGCACTCCATGCTTCAAAGAGTAAAGACAAGGTGGAACTCGGATCATATTATGTTGGCTCGTGCAGTCGAACAAAAGCAGGCCATCATTAATGAGTGTGCTGCTTCTGGAGAGTCTTGCTTATCTGCATCTGAATGGAGGCTAGCAGAAGGATTTGTACAAGTTCTGCAACCAATTGCCGACCACACAGATGAGTTGGGTAGCCAGACTGTGCCAACAGCATCCATGGTGCTCCCAGTTATATGTGAAATTCAAGCAGAATTACAGGAATTCATTCAGAAAGCACCCAAGGGTACTGGCATTCAATTTGCAAGGAAACTGCTGACTAATGTGGAAAATAGATTCTTTTATTATAATTCAAAAGAAGTATATAAAGTTGCTATGGTAGTAGATCCCCGATTCAAAACTCTTCTTGAACATGAGTCATGGTTCACAACTGGGAAAGAACTTCTAATTGACGAGGCAGATGAAAAATATCTTCAGAGAATTCAAAAGGGTCTTGTGCAAACCCCTCAAGATACTGAAACTGTTGGGGATACTCCTGCTTCTGCTCCAGAGGCTGGAACCAAAAGCTCAAAGTGGCGGCATCTGGTAAAGAAGTCCGTCAATCGCACCAGCATTGCCAGCACTAGCACTGAACGGAGAAATGTAATCAAAGATGAGGTTTGTATATTTTTTATTATCCCCTTGAATGTACCTGTTTTTAAATTGATGTATAAATAATTTCAATTTTTTAAAAAAAATTTAGGTTGAGGCTTACTTAAGCTTGCCTACTATAGACAATGATGAAAATCCACTGGACTGGTGGAGATCCAACAAAAGCACATTTCCAAATCTAGCCAGAGTTGCCATGAAATATCTTGGCATAGCTGCAACGGAGACATCGTCAGAAAGAGTGGCGTCTGTTGGGTCAAATATATGTACAAACAAGAGGACCAGAATTTCACCACAACATTTGCAACAAACTGTGTTTTGCCATGATAACTTGGAAATCTCCTTTACAACAAAACCAGGAAAGTGATTTTGTGCTTTGGTGTGCGATGTCAATTTGTGATTTTAATTTCTTCCTATGCCCTTTACTGGGTGCCATAATAACTTGGAAAACAATGAGAGTGATTTTGTGTTATGGTGTGTGGTGAAAATGTGTGATTTTAATGGTTTCCCATGTCCTTAACTGGGCACTACTTCATATTACATTGTGTTCCTATGCCCTTGGGATCTGTCTTGCTCTTGTGATTGTTTTATTCTGAGCTTAAACTTTTTCTAGTTATAAGTATTTCTATACTCCTGACTGCTTTGTCTTGTGATTGTGTTTTTCTGGTCTTTTACTTTTATGAGACATAAGGGTTCTTATGCCCTTGACTGATTTGTGTTAATAAGACATTTATTAAATTATTTTTGATGTATTAAACACTTTTTACTGGTGAGACTTTTCCCTACTTACTCCTGGTTGGGTACACAATAGATAAGGACAGGGAAAAAAACAGTCATTTTAAGATACTTAAATTTAATATATCCAGGATGGCAGGCATATTTACACTAAACAAAATAAAGTTAGTGTTAAAGATTTCACAGCTGTTACTATCCAAAGAGTGCCAGGATTAGTATGCACTCCAAATGCTTATCTCACTCCATTTATAAGCGTTAGACTGAATTCATTTTATTAAGAGTTGTTCACGTACCAGAATAATTTATTTGAAGTCGTAATCGACTGAGGTGATCTTATTTCAAGTTCAAATGAATTGATGCTTCACTACTTAAATCAGAAAGACAGATGCCTAATTACTTCACGATATTCATACGATAATGAACCAAAGCTGCCGATTTTGTAGCTAGTCATTGCATGTCATTTAAAGTGAAGTGAAGGTGCATGCTGAGGGGTTTAGCGATGACAGGCCTGGCTGCTGGCATAGCAGGAGCCGCAGGTATCAAGATAAAAACAGAAAAAAACACGCATGTGTGAGATAACTACAAAGTAAAAATATTATATCAATTGTTGAGTGCATTTGGTGACCACTCACTTTTGCCACCTCAGACGACAGCTCATTGTTTTGGTGATCTATTACTATAACCTAAGGCCGTCGTCTGCAAGACTGACCGGTTCGGTTAGAAGGTCGGAGGTGCACAGGAGGAACGTGAAAGCAAATTTTAAGAAGGCAGTGATCCCTTCCGCCGGCAACTAACCAAACCGCACCCTGAGTAAACAAACAAGCACCATGATGGCTCCGCACTCAACACTTTTTCGGGTTATCTGTATCGAAAAAATTTGAAATGAAACAATCTTATGTCAGTTCGTGTGTTTGGTATTCATGTGAAGCCGACAGTAGAGTTAGTTCTTGTGCCAATCTGGTAACTGCCATCGCCGAGCAGTCGCGTTTCAGAACAAATCGACATAAACATTCACCCCTTAAACGGCAACAAGACGAAGAGATGGGTCCAACCGAAGCTTTTATGAAGCTTGGAGTGATTTTGTTAGCGCGAGCACAACCAAGGCACAATGACCATGGAAATAATTGTATTTCGTATTTCTCGACCAATCAGTGTGTGATATTAGTGAAAATGTCAGTCAGAAAATCTCCAAATAGAATCAAGAAAATGTCATGCTTGGACCGCTTCTACTTGCTTTTTCTCCATTCCTGCACGAGAGAAAAGGGAGAGAAAAAGAGAAAGGGCGAGAAAGAGAAAGCGATAAAGAGAGAGAGAGAAAGCGATAAAGAAAGAGAAAGAGAGAGAAAGAGAGACCCTGAAGCCCCACATTCATACAATAATTCACAATTTCCTTAAGAAACATTCTGTTTAGATAAAATTCTACCTTATGTTCCATTCGCTAAACAAGCCAATGCATTTATCGTAACTGCAAGAAGCCGTGTGCTCCGTAATCAGCAGAAGATTGAAACTGCATTTCGTGATATGTCTAGAAACATATTACCGAGATTCGACAATGGAAATGTGTCTCAGCCACCTTATGATCCTTGTGGTTTTGCTGTCACCCCTCATTATGACCGCCCCCATTATGCATTCTCCTATGCTGCCTGGCGATCCAATAAAGCTCCACCGCTTAGCAACAAGTATGTTTATCTGTGGTCCTCCTACCGATACAGATCTGTGCCCTACAGCTCACCAACAAATATATACTTCTACTCCTCTCTTCGTGGATTTTATGGTACCTGAATGTGTTTGATGCAGTCTGACCACCCCTCTGTTCTTATTACTATCTGTTAATTGACTATGTTCCTAAGAAAAATATATGTTATTCCGCTGTCATGGATGCGCGCAGCTTTGCATCTGGCGCGCTGCGCCTTCCCGAAGCCGCGGTGCAAAATCACGCGCGTCAGCGGACTCCCTTCGGCCGGCCTCACCGACCGAGCGGGAGCGACACGCAGGCAGACGTGTCCCGGCTCCCGACCCGGCAGCTTCGGCTCCAAGTAAGTGCTAGGTGGTCGTCATATCTTTGATCTAATGAATTTATGGTCCTTCCTTCTTCCCCTAATATTCTTTGAGTTCGAGAGAAAGGTGAATGGTAGGCCACAGTGCACCATTACAGAATTTACACCCCTTGTAACAACACAAAATATTTTTTCCGGCAGGCACGGGCGCGGCGCGGCGCACGGGAGATGGACTTCGGCTGCGCTTCGAGACGGACGTCGCCTGACTACGCAAGACAGACGCTACGCTACCGCGCTTGGCTGAGACCGCTTGGCTTGAGGGCTACCTTGCATTCATTGCAATAAATCCCAATTGTTTATCACATTCTCGCATCCTCAATTCCTCCTTAAATCAAACACGCCAACTTAAACCAACCGAAATCAGGGTTAGCAACAATATTACCGAGATTCGGCAATGGAAATGTGTCTCAGCCACCTTATGATCTTCGTGGTTTTGCTGTCACCCCTCATTATGACCGCCCTTATTATGCATTCTCCTATGCTGCCTGGCGATCCAATGAAACTCCGCCGCTTAGCAACCACTATGTTCATCTATGGTCCCCCTACCGATACAGATCTGTGCCCTACAACTCACCAACAAATATCTACTTCTACTCCTCTCTTCGTGGATTTTATGGTACCTGAATGTGTTTGATGCAGTCTGACCACCCCTCTGTTCTTATTACTACCTGTTAATTGACTATAGTCCTAAGAAAAATATATGTTATTCCGCTTTTCTTTGCGCTTTTATTTGTTTGTCAAATTTTTTTCAAACATTTGTGTCACATTTGTGTTTCTATGTACTCTTGTATAAAATAAATAAAAAAAAAACCTGGGGGTCGAGAGTTCGATTCTCTCTGGAGGCACGCAATCCATTTTTGCCAGAGTTTGCAGCGCGCACACATGCCCCATCTGTTGTCGCGCCCGCCGGTGCACATCTCGTGTGGTCCGCTGGTCTAAGGGTATGATTCTCGCTTAGGGTGCGAGAGGTCCCGGGTTCAAATCCCGGACGGACCCCTCCCTTTTGTGCCTTTTCAAGGCGCTGGGCCCATTTTTTAAACACCACCAAACGAGGACGCTCAAGAAGGGCAGCGCTGTGCGGGGCGGACCGTCATACCCGGAGAAACGCTGCGGCAGCAACGGCCCGCAGACCCAGCAAGCCCTTACGATTACTCGCCCCGCTCTTACGGAGCCGGGCTTTGACAAAAATTTTGTCGATGCGCGTAATAGCGCGCCACTCCCACGGAAATCTTTAGTAAAAGGCGAAAGATTTGTGCGACTTGAAGGTGGCGCTCCGCCCTTGGTTTCTCGACCTGCCGACAGCCTCCCTTGTACACACGATCATTACACATCAGCAGCGCGAGCTGAACGGTCGACTCCTTGTCCCTTCACGGTTCCATACTACAGGCCACTCAGTAGCCCGTCACCTCGGATCTCGGTCCCATGGTGTAATGGTTAGCACTCTAGACTTTGAATCTAGCGATCCGAGTTCAAATCTGGGTGGGACCTACCGCACCCCCTCCTTTCGGCGTCGTATGACTTTTTTGAAATAAATATATGTAAACAGGGAAGGAGATTAAAGAAAGAGAAATACAGGGACACAGAGAGAGATAGAGAGAGAGGGAAAGAGAGAGAGACAGAAAAAAAGAGAGAGAAAGAGAAATAGCGAGAGAGAGAGAGAGAGAGAGAAAGAAAAGGAGAGAGAGAGAGCGAAAAAGAGAATGAGAAGAAAGTGAAAGAAAAAAAGAGAGAGAAAGAAGGAGAGAGAAAAAGAGAAAGAGAAAAAGAGAGAGGAAGGGAGAGAGAGAGAGAAGGAGAGAAGAAGAACAAGAGAGAAGGAGAAAAAGAGAGGCAAGAGAGAGGGAGGGGACGACAGAGAGAGAAAGAGAGCAAGAGAGCGAGAGAGAGAGAAAGAGACAAAGATAGAAGGACCCGTTTAAAAACGACTTGCTCCGAAACGGCCCCGCCAGCAGCCCTGAAGGAGCCCGATGCGCCTCGGGCAGTGCCGAGACCTGTCCGAATCTTTTCGGACTACTCCGTCTGACATCCACTTAGCGGCCGCCCCCGGAGTCGGACTGTCCGGTAGGAGTCCGAGACTGGTCGGACAGTCCGAACTGTGCCCGAGTCTAGTCGGACTGCCCGAATGCTGCCCGGCCCACGGGCTTGCTCCGAAGAGAGCCCCACTCGGGCTCTTACCGGAGCTCACCCCGAGATCTGGACTTAGAAAAATATCACACCAAAATCATGAGCGACGACTTTAGGGACTTAGAAACACTGAAAGGGACGCCGTCGCTACGTCCCTTTCAGTGTTATCGGAAAACTTTTCAGACAAAAAGGGTTGATTTATGTCAGAACTTGGCACTTTACTGGTCACCGAGTTCCGGGTTCAACTCCCCCTTGGTGCATTTTAAAATATTGGTCTGAAACCATTTTCACTCAATTAGTTAGACGGGAGAGACCGCCAGGATTCTAAAACTGTGTCCATTTGCGAAATTGGTCAAGAATTGGCTGAGTTACAACGAGGCAAAAGTCATCCCCTTGCTTGGTAGGCAAGCCCGCCGGGCACCAACCGCGCCTACATAATCGGTTATTTTTTGGTCCCCAGGCCACGAGCGCGTCTGAATTTCGGTGTGAGGTCTACTTTCACCCCTATCTTACGTTCCTTAGCAGCTGAGATCAATCTGTTCTACCGCTCACGAGTAATCAGAAAACCGCAAGTTCCGACTTTCACGGTCTAGCCCGAGGGGCGATCGTCTGAAGTACAACGACCCGAACGGCGGATTCGCGTAAAATCTTTCGGAGCCGCTTTTGAGGTCTAGGCTTGCGCAGGTACGATAAAACCGATTTGCAATGAAGCTTTATACTGTAGTCACGGTATACACTTCAAAGCTATTTTGTAGCAGCTGTAAAATATCATCAAATCGCTAAATTCGCATATGCTGTCGTCTGCAGAGCGGGCGGCCTTCCCGCCTTTTTTCGTGCCCTGTGATTGGTCCGTGCGGTCACGTGACGCAGAGGGGCGGGGCGCGAGCGAGCGACGCCTTTTGAACGTGTGTCTTCCAGGATACCCCACCCACCCAAAAATGCGTACATCCACTTTGTCAGGTAATAATAAATAATGTATGGGAATAATTTAAATAAGAGAAATCTTCTAAATGTTCATTGGCACTTTATTCCACCTCAAAATTGTTAATAGGAACAGATATGTATTCTTTGTCATTTACAGACATATACAAACATAATGATTTAATTGACTGAATAGGAAAAATTCTACATTTATCACTCTCTAAAACTCTTTGAAGATGACTAGCAATTATGTCAAGAGGAGCATCGTGCAGCTCCCACAGATCTCTGTCATAAATAGAAACAAGACAAAAATAATGCTTTGGACATTCAGCACATGGCACAGGACAGTTATCTCCACAAGGAGACCACCTTATAAAAGAGAGAACTTTACACAGGTGACAATTGTCACGTTCAAAAATTTCAACAAAGCAAGACCTTTTTTGTTTGGATCGTACATACTGGGCTGAATTATACACTAAACCGTTCAATTTTAGTCTGGCAAAGAAACTGTAGCGCCCACCAATTATATTGAACTCCTCTTGAAATAATCTTCGGACATTGGCTGTGGGATTGCAAACTTTGAATTTTCCAACAACTCCTGCTCTTTGATCAATCACTTCAGTCACTTTGGCCTTTTGAGTTGGTTCTAGAAATTTTAAACACAAAGTCTTTGCCTCTCCAGCTGGCATAGAATTTACCAGAACTGGCAACTTCATGAAGATAAAAGATGATGAACAAATTTGTAAGGCCACATGTCGACTTCCATGAACCAGCTTTGCTATTTGTCCATTTAAACTCTCAAAGATAAAACAGGAATAAACCCATGTAGGACCAAGATTTTTACAAACAAGGACCAAGTGCAGCAGTTGATGGAAAGTCAAAGTTAAATGACGTAAGCCATACAACCTCTGGAAGTCAGAAACATACAAATGCAACATTTCTTCTGCACTGTCCAGTTCTTCTGGAGATATGCTCTCCTGACTCAGCAAACTTATTGCTGTCACTAACTGGACATGATGAAACCAGTACACTTCTGGTAGAATACCACACAAAACTACAAGAGAATAATAGAAAAAAAACATTTTTAAGTCAAAAGCTTTCCATCTGGCTATATCTTTAATTCTACGAGGCATGTTTTGGAATGAGGAGGGTGGCTTAATTTTTTTAAGCCTTTCATCAACAATGTGAGCCATATTTGAAATACTAAAAGGCATATTAGAGTACTGACCATCAAACCACAACAACATTAGTGTTCTCATAACTCCTAAAAATACCCCATGCATAACATCTATCCCTACACAGAGAATCATATTTGGTAAAATTGCTGAGAGAACTGATGGACCCTTCACACCATAAACTGTTGCATCAGGGTCATGTTGTCGAGCAGCAAGTGCTTGATCTCCAAACTGGACAGTTTCCTGTACGTTTCTCAGTTCAAGGTGCCTTGCATACGGAAAAACCTGAACCGATGCATTTCCTAGATCAAAGCGACCTCCTTCCGCCAGACAATGAAAGCAAGAGAAAGCCCCATTATATTGAATGAAGCGCATGAACAGTGCTTTGGCTGGCATGTCTGCCACTGCACACAGAATTTTTCCTCTCACTCTGATATTATCTCCATTTGGTAAAGTCATATCAACCCCATTATTTTCCAAAGATGAAAGAGAATCACGAACAGGTGCTAGAAAAATATTTGGGTTAGGTTTCTTCTTACCAAACCAAAGTGCTGCCAAGAGAGTGTTTTCTTTCTGTGTCCTATACTTAAACTTAAGTTCATTGATTGTTAAAAACACTGGCCAAATTGAGAAGTTGCTGCTCTTAAAAATTGATACACCATCAAAATACATTAAAAAGCTAACATTATTAGGGTCCCTGAGAAAACCAGAATTGAATACATCTTGGTAAATGGAGCCGTCATAAATATCTTCCAAATGCCCAACATTCTTTTTCTCACGAGTAAATCGATACTGAAGTTTCTCATAAAAACCAGGTTTAGAAAAAAGACTCTGGAGTTGACCAACTAGAGGGAATTCAATAAAATATGAATCACCTTGTTGCCCATGACATATGGCATCCTTACTTGGCAATGGAGTTTCACAAATTGAGCAGAAATAGTGCATTTTGATATACTCTTTCCCTAACATTTTGAAGTATTTTTTCAGTTTATAAAGAGAATTCAATAACCGGTTACCAGGCCCACAATGAAGTGATAGTAATAGAAGCAAGTCACCTATACATAAACCAGAAAGTCTGTGGTGTAAAACAAAACTGAGGATGGCTAATGCACTCTCTTTGAATGTCAGTGTAGATCCATTAAAAATCATCTCATCTTCAAAGTTCAGTTCTTCATTCTCCTCTTCATAGTCACTTAAATCTTCACCAAGCTCTGACTCTGAGTCCACTTCATCTCCAGAAATGCGCTCACTTCCATCTGTCTCAGACAGACCTCCCTCAGAGTTTTCCTGTTCAGAAGCATTTTGATCGCCATCAGCTGATGAGAAAAACAATCAAGCAATTAAAAAAGTATAAATACTCAGCATTAACAGCTACTTTTAAATGCCCTTACCATTCTCATTGTCAGAAGCAGCATTGTGGTCTGGGCTGGTACTGTTTTGGTCGTTGTCACCATTGGCATTTTCTTCGCTTTCTTCCCCAGCTTTAGCAATCAAAAGAAAAAAGTATATATTATTTTGCAAGCAATCAAAAGAAAAAAGTATATATTATTTTGCAACAGACAGCCAACAAATTAGGGAAACTAGAAAATAACAAGCTGTACAAGGCACAACACTACACTTAGTTAACAATAAAAATTAATACACAGCTGTTCTAAATTCATTGAATCAAAATGCAGTAACACTCACCAGCAGCAGCTCCATCATCCATGCTAATATGATCATCTTGACTGCTTGAATGCACTTCGCCATTAGATTCCCCTGAACAATAAACAATTTCAGGGTAAGTACATGACAAAGTTATTCCATTTCCATTTCAGCTAACCCATGGAGAGGTATGACTTACTGCTGTCCCCTGCACTTTGGACATTTTCAACACTCAATGATTCACTGTCAGAAATAACGTGATCCGGAATTCCAGCCTCCCCGTCTATTAGAAATTGTTCACCTGTCAATCAGAACAACTCACATAAGCATATGACGATTGAGTTCACAACATGGGAAGATCAAGAAATATGAGGTTTTGTTTCTATCAACAATAAAATATTGAAAACACAGCAAATCAAACTGAACAAAGATGGATACACGACAAACCTTCATTGTCAGTAAAAACTGGTGGTCCTTCACTGACATTTCCCTCATTATCATCAGATTCTGCATCGTTTCTCCTCTTGGTTTGGTAAGGATGTGCATCTACTAGTGAAGAAGACATGAAAAAAAATATATCAACATAAACCAAGGCATTTCTCAGAGTAATTACAATGGTCAGGGTAGAAAAACATTTCGTCTCACCAGATTCATTGGAGGAGTCACCGTCGGCATCAACATCTGTCTGTCGTTTAAAATTGGCATCTCTCGCTCGTTTTCTGTACCACTTCCTACGACGGAGTGTGGCTTCTCCTACCCTCCTATCACCGGAATCATTAGAACTACTCTCTTGATCCATAGTCTAGCTGGTCTCGCCCTTGAGTAGGAAAAGAGCGGTGATCACTGACTTTTAAGAAGGGCATGGAAGTTTCAAAACTACGAAAACATAACCTACAGCTTCTCTGTTTATATTTCTCAAATCGCTCTGCCCCAACCCTCCCTCCCCTTGCCCCCCCTCCCCTTGCCCCCCCCTGAGGCGCAGCTCAGCATCTATTGCACTTAGATAAAATTCCTACTTTGAGTTCTGATAAACACGTTACTTCCTGAATAATTAGGAAAATAGATATTAATTGATTTTTTAAAAAACTGCGTTCTGAATACATATTCTCGAAGCGAGATCGGAACTATTTTGTGTCTCTCTGGAAGTAGTCCCGCCCCGAACCAACAGCCGCCAACGGCAACAGGTCGCCGGCCGGCGGTGGGCGGAGGGGAGGTGTTGCACCATCTTGGCTCAGAGTGAACGCGACTGAATCAGAACTGCTCAGAACTAGTGGGTTTCGAAGGAATCGTACCGCAAGATTTGAGCTGTGGGATGTCGCGAATGAAAGCCTTGTGTTTATGGAGCAGGGAAAATAAGGTGGGGGTAGAGAGTCTTTCAAATGTCCCTCGAAATTCTCGTTTTGAAGGCGCGGTGACGCCCGTGATGTTCAGCGGCAACAAGAAGTATTACCCAGCCAAAGTCATCATGATAAGTGGTCAGTATATTCATCATGTCAGTTCTTGTCGGAACTTCCTATTGCTCGCTGTGATTTGGCTCGGTTGCGTGGGTGGTCCCGTGAGACATACATGTTTTGTGCAAATTTTAGCCGGATACTTAACCTACCTCTCGCTACGCCTAGCCCACGCCCCTTTGTGTCGAGCGCGGCCGTTTTCTGTATTGAATTTGAAATCCATAGAACCGAATCCCCTCGTTTTGCTATGATTTGAGAAACGCGGTGATAGATCTTAACCTCACTTCGGCGTTGGCCACTCGTGGCATGTGGCCGCGTGGAAGGAAATAAAAACTTCTTTCCTCTCCCCCCCTGAAGGGGAATAGTCCAAAGCAACAACCCACCCGCTCTGATGGCCCACTCCCACCCTCTTTACTCTTGACTGGCTGACGTGTGAATTTTATCACTTGTTTAATTTGTGTAGATGATGACAATGCTTTGGAGTCTAAAGCAGCAGAAGTTGAGGCCGAGATTGAGAAGGCAAAGCAGAAGCAGACTGCCTCTGCCTCGGGCAACAAACGCTCCAAAAGGACCACCGCCAAGGTTGTAAAACCAGGAGCAGCCAGTGTCCGGGCCATTGATGTTGCGGTTGGTGCTAGGCCATCTATTCCAAAGGACCTAGAAGCGGCTCACAAGAAGGTGCAGGCGGACAACAGGGAGGCCAAGGAGAGCCTCAAAAGGGCGCAACTTTCTGTCGACCAGAAACTCGCGGCTAGTGTTAGGAAGAGTCTCTTCCAATCTGAGAACGGTAAGGAAACATTTTTTCTTGTGTTAAATTGAGGTGGGTCATGGGCATCTTTTTTTTTCAGACGAGAGTGGCGCAGAGGATGCACCTGAAGGTGACGGGGAAGACAAGGCTGAATCTGATGAGAATGATGACTGTGAGGATGACGATGTTGACGAGTCCAAGAAAGATGATCGTACTGAGGATCGGGCTGAGTGGAAGTGGTGCGGGTGCAAACCTTGCGAAGTCCTCCAGAAATATGGTAAATTCTCTAGTCTCTGGTGCTTTAGTGTAGCATCTTTCTGCCTTCTTACTTTATCATTATTTTCCAGATTCACCAGTGTACCACAACATGCTCAAAGATCTTTATGATCTTCTTTCTTTGCAAAGGGGATTCGGAAAACAAGAACCTAAATACTTAGAGCTGCTTCCCATACCATCTGCAGTGAAACAGGTAAACTGCTTGTTTTGTTTACCTAGTGTGTATATTTAGTTGTGGAGTATTGTGGTCATTTTTCTCCATTTTTCCAGGTTGAGCTTTCTGTGGGAACAAATGTGTTCATTGCTGCCTCTGAGAAAGACCAATTAAAGGTGGACTATCGGAATAAGGCAGCCAGTCTAGCAAAGGAGACCCTCTTCGCGTTATTTGGGAAAGAAGTATTTCGGACCCTTAATGTGACTGCCATTGGTCAGAAGCCAGGAACTTATGCAATCAGAGAGGATGTAAAAAAAGCAATTATTGGTAAGTTCATTCATCACTCAAAGCTCTTAATCTGTCCACCTTTAGAATTTTCTTGTTTCATAATTAGAAACTGAATTTTTTACACCTTATACACTTGTTAAAATGTATTCATTGCCGTATGTCTTCTTGCAGGTTTTGTCAATAGGAATGTAGAGAAGGAGAACCGGCTGACATCCAAGAAATTCAATGCTATGATTAACAAAAGGGCCCCTGAGTGGAGAAAAAACCCCCTCCCCCAAACAGCCCCGGGCTATGTCCAAAAAAAGAGATAAAAAGTCTGAGGTACGGAGTTGTTAGTTTCACAAGTACATAGTTTTTGCCCGCCTTTGTTGCTTGTTTTGATTTTATTTACTTGATTCGCAGGCTGTTTGCTCACCCTTCAAAGTGACTGACATTGTGGAGCTCTCACCAGCAAAGCAGACGCCTTCTCCTCGCAAGAAAATGAAGAACACTGGACCGGGCAAGTCTCCTTTGAAATCTCCATTCAAGTCTCCTTTGAAGTCTCCATTCAAGTCTCCATTCAAGTCTCCATTCAAGTCTCCATTCAAGTCTCCTTTGAAGTCTTCTTTGAAGTCTCCACTTCAAGTTGCCAAGGAGCCTCCAAGCTTTGCTAGTGCTGCGGCTGCCCTTCAATCTAGCAGTGAGGTAAACAGCCCATCACAGCCTGTGATGAGTTATAATCACTCAAGTTATCCGCAGTATCCACAGTACCCACAGTACTCTTGGGGATATCCTCATTATAACCAACCCGGAAGTGGGGATGCAACATCATACAATCAGGGGTACTCATTTCCCTCTGCTCCCCCAAATTCAACTCCTGGGCAATCTTGGGGTCAGTATTATGGTAATTAACTTGCATTGTGTGATTTTGCCAATGCCATTTGGCTAAGTTGCCAAGTTGGCTGAATTGTTTGTTGCCAAAGACTTAATTAAAGTAGCCACATTGTTTTCCATTTTTCTGATTACTCTTTATATGTATATTCAATTAGTATTACTAGGTCAGTAAATTAGGGTAGTTATATGTTGCCAAATAAGTCTTGCGGTAGCCGTATTGTTTTCTTTGTATCCTGTGTATGTGTTCCATCAGTATTACGAGGTCAGTGTATTAAGCTAATTATATGTTGCCAAAGACTTGAGGTTGCCATTTTGTTTTCTTTTTGTATAATTACCATGTTTATGTGTTCGATTAGTCAGTATAATTAGTCAGTATATTAGTCAGTATAATGAGGCCTAATTATATGTTGCCAAAGAGGTAGGCGTATTGTTTTCTTTGTATAATTACCCTATGTGTGTTCAATTTGTATTACCAGGCTTACTGATTGCAAAACTTTAAAATGGCCATAATGTTTGCCAAATGTGTGTTCTGGATTTTAATTAAATAATAAAACCATATTTCTCATTCACTATTTGGTTTTGTTATGCAGCACGTCCTGTGGATCTATGTGGAGGGGGGAGGGGGTTAAGGGTGGATTGG